>JAOQMQ010000196.1:37042125-37066811 GCA_027563845.1 Erythroxylum subrotundum
GAAACCCCAAACCCTATACCTCCAAGAGTTCCTCCATTCTTCTCGTGCGCAGTGGCTATGGCAGCAAATCCTGTTCCTTGCGCGTCACCTCCCGTGCCGACGGCGATCTGGTTGCCTACGGTGGTGGCAGCTACCCCTTTCGTCCCTCTTTTCCTGCTATCGGGCCACCAATCGGGGTATCCAATAATTTTGAAACACCCCTCTTTGGTGTGTTTAGTTCCCCCACAATGGCTACACTTTAGCCTCGATTTGTCCACTTCCTCTTGCCGGAATGATGACTTCGCCATTGATTTGGTGTTTTCTGACCGACCTTTCGCCATCAGCCCTGAGCCTGATGGAAAATCTCCCTGTGATGGCTCTTCTCCTTTCCAACCGACATTCATGATGCCCCTTCTGGCCACCTCTCTTCGGCTTGTTGCGTAGGCCAGTTCGACCGACGGGAGAGGATCTTGCTTAAGGAGATCCCATCGTTCATTGTCAAACTTGTCATCAACACGCCCAAGGAATTGGAACAATCTGAATTCCTGTATTTCACGACTGCGTATCTCCATATCTACAGAACACTGCATTGGATTGGTTGTTCTTCGATCAATCTCTTTCCAAATTCCCTGCAAGGTACTATAATATTTTTCAATTGACAATTGGCCATGCTTCAGGTTGTTTGCCTTTATGGTTAAGTCGAAAATTTGCAGCTTGTCTCTGCCACTGACGTATGTTGTGGCCAGTACATTCCACAGTTCTCTGGCTGTTGTGTAATCCACATATTGTGACACCAGGTCTTCCTCTATGTTCTCTATGATCCAAGAGATCACAGTGGAGTCTATCTGCTTCCATTTTTGGTAGTTTGGATCAGTTGTTGGAGGGGGGAGATCTGTGATATGATTGAGTCTCCCCCTACCTGTGATTGCGAGATTCATTGCCTTGCCCAGACGGAGTAGTTGTGTTCATTGAGTTTCACTAAGAGTGTAACATTGCTGCTCTCTGTGATTTTGTTTGGTGCGAGAGTTTGCAGTAACTGGATTAATTGTACTGCTGTCATGTTTGCAGGATTGGACGAGGTTTCCCCCGTTTGTAATGTGCTTCCATCTTCGTCAACAGAAGCCATCTCAGGGAAGCGGCAGAAGATCAAAGAATCAAAAAAAGGTCCAAATGACCGGTTGATGCTCTGATACCATCTTGGTAATGTAATTTCTGTATATTTTCATTCATACTAAAAACGATTCGTTACATGGGAGTTTATAGGCATTACAAGAATCAATCACATTACTGCTATTGATTCTGTTTCTTCTCCTAAGGCAGGATTATAGGGATTCCACAATTACTGGGATTTGACTAGATCACGTAATTAACGTGATTTACTTTCCTAACAATATGCAATCGATGACTGCTAGCTTTTTTGAAAATAGTCAGTATAAAGCTCGTACTTGGTATAGGAAAGAAGGGAAAGATTAAATAGGGTCCTTTTGATTGTATACTGTTGAAGTTGAAACAATATTTGACATCGCAAGCTAGATACCTACTATTTCATCTTCTTTATGAGTTTCAAAATTAACAATATTTAGGAATTGCAATGCCAGGTTAACTACTCTCGGAACGGTATTTCATATTTGCTAAAAAAATCTCCATTGTGGGAAAACCTTGTAGTCCATCGTACTTCGTTTTCTCTTATTGTAACGAAGCTATATTCCATTAATGAACAAGCTACTTTTGACCATTAGAAATCAGCCATTTGAAACATTCAGAAATCGATAGAACCTAAAGGCTCACGCAACTATTTTCCATGGAAAAGGAAACAAGCCAAATGATTTGTTTATGTTTACCGACTGATTCTATTTCACTTTCCCACGATTTTGTCCTTTATAATTTCGGTCGTCGCCTTGGCAGTCCCCCAAACTCCTGAAACGGAGTCCACAGTCTTCTCTTTGATGGCATCAGTGGCTTCAGTTACTCTCTCGGTCACCTCCTTTGTCATTTTGGTAACCTGAAACAAAGAATGCATGTCTTTCTGTTTAAATGCTTTTGCAATTACTTTTAATGGGTTCGAGTGCTGGAATCATATGAATGACCTTTTTTGCCGCGGAAGCAGCTGTGTCTTTTATAAATTCACTCGTCTCCCTCACTTCTTTTGCACCTTCCTTAACTGCGTCTGCTGCTTCTTTTATGTTTTGACATGTCTCTGCAGTCTCTTTATCCTTTTTACTGGCCTGTAATTTCCACCAACCAAAGGTTTGTTGCCAATAGTTAGTATCCAGTTTCTTTCCATAAATCGTATGAATAATTCCAAATGGATCTTAATCGTTGCATTCCAATGCAATATGTACATAAACATACATGAATTCATGCACTTACAAGGTAAGAAATTCTGTAGTTAAGATGCATGTACACATACGGGCTGATAAAGTCACAACTTACTTGCAATGGTCTCGGCGCAGCAGTGACAAAAGACCTCGAACGACTCCGACCACTTCTGGGCGTGCGGATGAACTTGGAAAGCATTGAAGTAAGTTTGAAGTTGAACATGTTCTTGGCTCGTGTTATCTTACTAAACCAAAATGCATTTATCGAAACTTGTTTCTAAGTTATATGCTATAATACTTGTCAAACCGAGAACATTTCTCTGTTCGTCTCCTGATCCCTTTCTTCCGGAAAACAGCAACCGAGTCCGTGTTTCTAGCTCTTTTGAGTGGATCCATCGTGTTTTAAGCTTTGGACTATGTTTAATTCTATCTTTTTATGTTTAACAGTTTTCTAGCCCTGCAGATAATTTAAACTATTAATTAAAGAGTTTAATTAGATTCTTATGACTTGAAACTTTCATTAACTTTTTCAAAACATACTGTTATATTTTAATATTAATAAGAAATGCCTTGTATTATTAGAAATGTAATATTATACATTTTATCAAGTTATTTTATTAAATTTGTTATTAATATTATAAAAACTATATCACATTTAGTAATCGGTTATATAACAATTTGTATTAAAATAATTCAATCAAAATTTAATCAAAATTTCTTTTTTAATACTTCTAATTTCTAATATTATAAAATGTTGTCTATTAATTTTAAACCATACAGGTAAATTCTGAAAAGTGCAAACCTAGACACTATACATGTAGAAGTCAAGCAACCAAACAGATTCTGAAAATCTATATAACACCTCTCCCTCTTCTTCTTATTATATCTTCTTAATAAAATTGACAGGTAGAAATCACTTTTTAACTATTAAAATTTACTGGGATATTTTGATGGTAAAAATATCTCAACCCCAAAAACTCTTCGCAACCTTCAAACCTAGTTTTAGAAAGATTAAGCCCTTGTTTGGTTCAACTTTTGGAGACTCCAAAAGTACTTTTTCCATCGCAAAAGCTATTTTCAGAAAAAAAATAGGTGTTTGGCTGCCAACTTTAAAAGCACATTTCAAATACAAAAACTTTTGAAAAAGCTCAAATACACCTTTTTCAAAAGTTAAAATTTAGAGCTTTTCAGAAAAGCCCAAATTATAGCTTTTTCATTAAGCTGTTTTTTATACAGTTTCTGTCGCTTACGTATAGAGTCTGTCTCCTCTTGGGTCTTACGTGAACAAACTAGAGGGGGTTTTACGAAGAACTCGAGAACGGGAAGAGAGAGTATTGCTTGATGGGTATCTTTTTAAATTCAAGAGGCTTAAGAGCCGTTGAAAATACAGACGGATTGCCCGCATCAGATAGGTCCTCGTCAGTTTCTGTTCCTAAGAGGAAGTGGTCAAATGTTTTGCCAGTTTTTGTTGCTCTCGTGGTTTTGACAGAGATCCTGTTTCTGGGTCGTCTTGATATGGCTAAAAATGCAGCTTTAGTTGATTCATGGGCTGATAGTTGGTTTGATAGATCGCTTCCGTCGCGTGATTGGGGTGTGGGGAGTGAGGATTTGGGAGCTAGATTCGGTCGTCTTCACGACACGCAGAAAAATTTGGGAACAAAGAGCTGCGAGGAATGGTTGGAGAGAGAAGATGTTGTTGTTTATTCCAGGGACTTTGGTAAAGATCCTATCTCGATCGTTGGCGCCGAGAAGGTCTGTTTCAATTCCATTCTTTTGTTTTAGACTTCCTTTGATGAACGTGAAAAGTTTGACTTTGATCGACTATATGTTAACTGCTGCTAGTTACTTGATCCGTGGGCGTTTTTGTTGAATTATTGTGTATGGAATGAGTGAATAGCTTCACTTCTAGAAGGTTAAATTATTATGGTTATTTAAAATTTCTTTTAATGTGGTATTTTGCATATTGTTTAATATACTTTAAATTTTATTTAGCATAAATAATTTTATTATAAAATAAAATATAGTTAAAATTAATAAAATTGCTTTTTATTTTTATGTTGCCAAACAGTCTACTATATGAAGCTCTTTTTAAAAAGCTGTTTTTTTAATTGACAGTCAAACAGCTAACTGGCTTTTAAAAAAAGCTCTTCTCAGAAAAGCTCTACTGACAAAAGCTCTACTAATAAAAGTTCTACTGATAAAAGCTCAACCAAACGGGTTATAAATGTTGTTATGCTGGCTCTTATCCTCTTTAACGTAAGAGGTCTTTTCCTGTATCATTGGCCTTCGTGGAATGATTGAAAAAAAAAAAAGATCTTGC
The DNA here is from genome assembly GCA_027563845.1 of Erythroxylum subrotundum. Lineage (NCBI taxonomy): Eukaryota > Viridiplantae > Streptophyta > Magnoliopsida > Malpighiales > Erythroxylaceae > Erythroxylum > Erythroxylum subrotundum. The sequence continues at coordinate 37,046,743 of JAOQMQ010000196.1, forward strand.
GGTAGCAGGTGAATTGGCTTCATCAACAAAGTTCAATGCCAACATTTACAGAAATATTGGCAGCGAATATTATAGCATCATTTTTTTTTGGTAATTTAGAAATTTTTAATTAAAAATAAAGATATGTACAAAAGAGTTCACGCTCTAGTGTCTTGGAGGACACAACTAGCTATTACATAGCAGCTAGCCCACAGTTCAATCCAGAACAAAAACAACGCCAAAAAATCAGCAACTATGATTTAAGAATAGATCATATCTACAATCCACTCAACAACAGATCTCCTATACGCTAACCAAAACCATACCGAAGAAGCAATAACCAGAAGGAGATAACCTTAGCTAAATAATTTCTCAATTCTAGTAGAGGTAATACCATTGAAAAAGTTGAAATTACATCTGCACTTAAACGTCCCTTACCTAATATGGCCTTCCATCGACTTAAGCAGAAGGAGAATTGTGGCCGCGAAGAAAGGCTGCCACTATATGGAAGGTGAGTCATTTTTGCGAGTGTCGGTGCTATACCAAAGAATTAGTCCTGCCAAGTCCATCAATAAGTTTGCAACAACTTGTGGCCTGAATATGTATTCTTTAATGAACTCCATTCCTATCTCTTAACTCATGAAATCCTTCTCCAAAGTCATCATATTCCATCCAATACAAAATTGGCCACTACAAATCCTCTCTCTTCTCATTCTCTGTATAACAATAATTTAATCCACCAAAATAAACCAGTCTCACCTATTTCTCTCAATGTTGAGCTTCATAAGCCAAATTCCACCTTTAATATTGACGTTGATTATAAACACCATGAACCTTCCAATTTTTCCCTTGCCAATAAAACATCAGCGAAGTGCTATGTAACATAAATAACTTATGAAATAAAGAATTTTTTAGAGTAATGCGCTTGTGTTGTTCATTGATATACATGATGATGAGATACAAGATAAGATGAAATAACTAAAAGTATTATGGTGATAATACTGAGGATTAATAACAAAGTGATATGGAGTTAGGATTTCTGAAAAATAAGACATGTGTTATTAGCCATTCTCAAACTCATAATGAGACGAAATAGTAGTTTGTCTCAAAGACAATGAAACGTAGAGGAAGATAAGGCCTTGGCCATGAGATTAACAATGTCAACTGAGGATATATGTCTAATAACAGAGCTTTAGAAGTGACTAGATCATGAACAATATGAATATCGATCTCAATGTGCTTTGTATGAGTACGAGAGACAGGATCTGCAACAAGGAATGTGGCACCAAGGTTTTTTACACCAAAGAATAGGTTGTAAGTGAAACAAGCCAAGCTCACCAAAAAGAGATGTGAGCCAACAAAGTTTAACAGTAATGTGAGCAATGCTTTTGATATTTAGTTTTAGTACTAGCTCTGGCAATAATAGGTTGTTTCTTAGCATTCTAGGAATTGAAGTTGGCTCCAAAGAAGCAATAACCAGATGTTGATTTATAATCATCCCAACTAGCATCACAGTAGGCATGAAGTGTTAGGGAGGTGAATTTGGTGCAGTGAAGACTATGAGAAGTTATGCACAAATATATCACAAAATTCGTTTGACAACAATCTAATGAGTGTCAGTAGGACAATGTAAAAATTGAGATACTTTATTTACAAGGAACTTAATGTCAGGACGGGTAATATAAAGATATTGGAGAGCTCCTACAATATTATAGTACTGAATAGGATCATAAAGAGGAATGTTATGAATTTTGGGGAGTGGAAGAGTGGGGATCATAGGTGCGGAAGTTGGTTTAGATTGTTCAAGGTTTGTGCTAAAAAGAAGATCTTTGATAAACTAAGCTTAGGTGAGAAGAAGACCACGGGAAGTGGTTCTAGCTTCGATACCAAGAAAATGATGAAGTGGACCTAAGTTTTTAATGGAAAAGGTGGAGTCAAGGTCATGAATAAGAGAATTAATGAAGGATTGTGAAGAAACTATTACCAAGATATCGTCCATATAGACGAAGAGATAAGTAGTGTGAGAGCAGGATTCATGAATGAAGAGAGAGGTGTCTGATTTAGAGGGGACAAAGTTGAGTTCAAGTAGTTTTAGATGGAGATGATGAAAACAAACTTGTGGAGCTTGTTTGAGACTGTAAAGAATTTTATAAAGGTGACAAACATGAAGATGATCTGTAAAGCCAGGTGGTTTAGTCATAAAGATTGGTTAAAAAAGGTGGCCATGGAGAAAGGCATTGTTAACATCACGTTGGTTATGGTGTCATTGGTCTGAAAGGACAAAAGAAATGATAAGAAAAATAGTGGTGGGTTTGACAATAAGACCAAATGTGACAATATAATCAATCTCATCTGATAATATAATCAATCTCGTCTATCTAATGATATCCTCTGGCCAAAAGATGAGCTAAATATAACGCTCAATGATGCCATCAGGATTTCGTTTAATGTGAAAAACCTATTTGCAACCAACAATATTAGCATTCAATGGAGGAGATACAAGAGACAATGAGTTAGTGATAAAGAGTTATGAACTCATCAAGCATAATCTAATATCAGTGAGGAAATTTGTTAACTTGAGCAAATGATGTTGGATCAGAAGGAGGAGAATGGTGAATGGTTGTAGAGTAGTTGATATAGTCTGAGAAGTTTTGACGGATACAAGTGTGATCTTAAATGCATATGATTATGGATGAGTAGGTAAAGATTGTGAAGAGGATGGATTCAGAGAAGAAACCAAGGAGCAACTGATGAAAGAGGGGTGGAAGCAAGAGAAAGGAGAGATGGTGTCTATTTTTAAGGGAAAGAATTTCCAACAAAATGAACATAATGTGAGAGGTAAAGTTTAGAAGTGGAGTTACTTTAGGTGAAAGTTTATAAAGATGAGAGGTGCCTAAAAATGGAAAACTTACTTTAGGTAAAAGTTTATCAGGATGAGAGGTGCCTAAAAATAGAAAACAAACATGATCAAAAACACGAAGATGAGAGAAACTGAGTTTGGTATGGAAGAGCATTTCATGTGGGGATTTATTATGAAGGATAGAAGTGGTTAACAAAATAATGAGGTAGACAATAGTCGAGAATACTTCAAACCAGAAGAATTTAGGAAGAGAAATATATAGAAGAAGATTGAGGTTAGTTTTAGTGATATGTTGAATTTTGTATTCAGTAAGACCATTTTATTGACAAATGTAGGGACAAGATATGCAGATAATTAAGATAATAAGCAAAGATACCTTTGATAAGTTCAAGAACTTCATCGCATTGAAAAGTTTTAATGGTATTAGAGAAAAGATTTGCAACAATAGTTTTAAAATTTTGAAACTAATATAAGGCATGATTATTTTAGGCTAAAGAAAAAATCCATGTAGAAAAACTAAAATTGTCGATAAAAATAACAAAATACTGATAATCAAAAAGAGAAATAGATGGGAAAAGTTTGTGTGGAGATACGAGAAGATAAGGGAAATGAGAGACTTATATTTTTTTCTTGAAGACAAAAAGTACATGATAGCATAACATTTGGTTTAATACGTAAAAAAGTGGCCAATATTGAGAGTGTAGATAAACACGGATAACCCAGACACTAGTTTCATAGATCAAAGGAAGGAGAAGACATTGCAAATATGACAAGATTGTTAAAGTGCAAAGGGACCTTTATTGGATAAAAGATTATTGTGGATAGGTCATGTGAGCAACTATATCTTAATGTGGAGGTCCTTCGCAATGAAACCAAAAAAATTAAATTCAATAAGACAAGAATTGACAGTAACAAATTTTGCAACAGAAAGTATATCAGTGGCAAGATGAGGAACAATTAAAATATTACGAAGATGAAGAAGATGATGACAAGTAGAAAAAGTGGATGGACAAATAGAGGAAAAAAAGAGTTTGATTATTATCGACAATCATTTGATTCGAACCTTCATACATTATAATGAATTCTACGAGATTAGGATCTGGAGTCATGTGAGCAGTAGCTCCAGTGTCGGGTAATCATTTAGTGATGTTGCTTAAAGTGAATTGGGAGGCATCAAAATGTGGCTAAATATTTAGTGTAAAAAAGGTTGTGATAAGGTTGATAAGGTTGGATGGGATTTTAGACGGACGATTTCAAGATTCGAAGTATCTAAAATGCTAGTGGGTAGTAATATATCCCCATTTTCAACAGATTTGGCACTCGATATTGGGCTTAGAGTTGGAGAAGTTAGGATGAGGGTGTGTTGTGATATGAGTTATTAGGGTAATATTGTGCTTGAGTGGGATGGAATAATTGGTGAGGATTATAGGCTACTGTAAAATGTGGCTTAAGATAATTTATGGAGAATTAGTCAAGAGGCTCATTGCCTAGTGGCTCAAAAAAACTGACTGTGTGTGGTCTACGTAGAGGCCAAATTAGGGTTGTCATTTCAACATGTTTTATTTTCATTCACCGTATGGGTTTTTTTTGAGTTAGGAGGTCCATTGATGTCATGAGAAAAGGAGCCATTATGGTATGAAGTCGCAAGTGTTATTCTGGGTAAAGTTGGAAAATAGAGCAATTGAAGCCTCTATTTATAAATGAAAAGCTTTGCTCAAAGTTCAACAAAAGAGATGGCAGACTCTCGATTCTTCGTGGTGATAACAAAGGATTCATACTCAGCTGAAAGTTCATTGGGCATGAAAAGAATAAGGTCATCTTTGAGCATATGGTCATCGATGGCGGCGAGTTCATCAACTATTGTAGAGACAAGGGTCAAGAAGTTCGTAGTGGTTATTACACCTTTCTTGAGAGTGTGAAGTTTCCAATGAAGAAAGGAGAGTTAAGACGAAGACAATTGCATAAAGTGGCATTCAAGTGTGTCCTATAAATCACGAGTTGTTGACCAACCAAAAGTCATATGAGCAATGGAACTAGTAAGAGATTCGGTGATGAAACAATACACCAATCGATTGAACCTCTACCACTTAAGGTACTCAAAAGTATGTGTAGTAGGCTCTTCAGTTGCAGGTGGTGAGAATGTCCCATCAATATAGTCGTATAGATCTAATGTAGTCAAAATGGCTTAGACTTGATTTCTCCACATAAGGTAACTGTTTGAGTTTAGAGGTGTTGTAAGAAAAGTTATGACTTGATTTAATGATAAAATTGGAGAAGTGGAGTCTACCATTGTTGAAATTGAAAATAAGATTGGTGATTAGTTATTGGTTATGTGAACTTTGTAATATGAATTATGTTTGATATGATAATAAACACTTGAGTATAATTTTGCGATTTGTTTTCTGTGCAGTGAGGAATTTGACAAAAAAGCGAGATGTTGAAAGAATTGGGAGTGAGTTTTGATACCATGATGAAATAAGGAATATTTTAGAATAATAGGCTAGTGTTTTTTATTAATTTTGTGTGTAGGTATAAATATTTTAATATACATAATATTGAAATACAAGATCAGATGACATAACTAAAAGTATATCTACGATAAATAGAAGATTGATAACAAAATGATATAGAGTTAGGATTCCTGAAAAATAAGACATGTATTATCAATGAGATTAATGTCTTGCCTGATAATCAAACTTGGAGTCTGTTAGGAATTCCATAAAACTCGTTTGATTGTAAAAAGTTTTACATGAGGCCTTTAGTTGGATTGTTAAGGCTACCACAATCCAAACAGTTCCTTCTTAAGCTACTTGATATTTTTAATCTTTTTGCATGGATCTTAGAGGAAAATGTATTTATGGAACAGCCTAATGGATTTATCGATTCATCATATCTCAATTATGCCTGTGACCCCCACAAGTCTTTGTATATAGATATTTGGTTTGGGAGACTCAACAAATTCGTTATTTTTCTAGGTTTTAAATCTTTGAAGAATTTTTTTTTAATCATAGTGTCCCTCCTCATCTTTTTCTACTACAGGTTATATTAGTCACAAGTTCCAATAAGAATTTTTTATCAAATTTATAGGCTGTGTTTGGTAAAGAGCTTATCAGCTCTTTTTTAACTGGTCAACTCATTTTAACTGGTTAACTTTAAAAAAAGGCTCATAAATTTGTTTGGTAAATAGATCGTTTTCTCATATTTTAGCATCAAACATATCCAGTACACAAAGCTCCTTGTTTTGCGGGAGTACGAAGAGGGTTATAATGTGCGCAACCTTCCTGTTATATTTTTACAAAGAGACTATTTTGTAACTTGAACATATAACCTTATAATCACAAAACACAATCTTTACCGATTGCTCATTTTTTGGCATTGAAATTAGTCAATTACTCACAGTTCCAATGGCGTCACTCTTAATTTTCAACAAAAATATGTCCTAAGATATTGTAACCAAAGCAGGTACGTTGAATTCCATTGGTTGTGTTAAACTAATAAAGCTACATCACCGCAACCAATGGCAACATATTTGGGAATAGCGAATCATTCAGCCAAATTATATGGGCTCTCCAATATGCAATTTTATGTCGCTTGGACATTATCTTTGCTCGTTAACAAAGTTTCTCAATTTAAGCATGGACCCACTGGTAATCACTAGGACGATTTCAAACGTTTATTTGGGCATCTCAGTCGGACAAAATCTTATCATCTTTTTCTCCACAGACTCCAATTTTGATCTTCAACGTTATACTAAATGTTATTCTGACAGTGATTGGGGTAGTGACTTTGCAATTTATATTGGCAAGAACCTCATTTCTTGGGTAGCTAAAAAACGACCGTTGTTGAGGTAATTTGGTTAAATGCTCAACTTTGTGAATTGCAAGTCTCATATCACCTATTCTTTGATGTAATAATATTACTACCATTTACCTCACTTCTAATATGGTATCTCATACTCATACAAAAATTTTGAATTGAATCATCATTTTGTAAGAAACAAGTGACTGTTGGATTAATCAATCCCTTTATCTCTACTATATATAGATCAGACTGCCACATTTTCACCGATCGAGTCCTTAGCATACAACCGTTTTGAATTCCCGCGAAGCAAACTACGCCTACTTCCAATGGCTTAAGAGAGTATGAAGGATTTTGTTTTTTAGGATTTTTCAGTTTCCTATTTTTTATACCTATGTATATTTATATCTCGTATTGCCTGTATAAATACAGGCACCTTTATGCATTTAATAAGGAAAATCCATTTTTACAAAATCTCTACATGTTACTTTATTGTCTCATATATGGCTATTCACTAGAACACCGTGATGAACTCCATAAATTTCACTTCTTTTGATTCACCTAACTCAGCTCACCACTGATCCCAACTTGCAATGAATTTCCCTTCCCCAGATTTTGAGAGCTAAGTCTCAAAGTCATTTATAATACCCCTTTATTACTCACAACCGTCACCCACTCTTAACCCTCTATATAAACCACATCAAGCTGTAACCTTAGCTCAAGCATTATTATTACTTGCTGGAGAACTTAGGAGTTGAGAGATAGAGAGAGAGATGGCTAAATGCGCCGTAGTTTTCCTTCTTATTTTGGCATTTGTGCATGCAAATGCACGTAATGTACCTAGTGATGCTGGAAAGAATGACCAGAAGAATTTTCATCCTTGTATGCCGAGGAAAACAAGCAATTATAACGTCCCAAGTGAGCAAATAGTGGTGCATGCAAGTGCACCATCGGCTGAGTCACCTATCAGCACTGGTCTTAAAGACAAAAAGAATTTCATATATGGTGGTATTGGTGGATTTGGTGGGATGGGTGGTTACGCAGGTGTGATTGGTGGGTTACCGTTTCTTGGTGGCGTTGGAGGAATTGGCAAGTATGGAGGGATTGGAGGGGTTGGCGGAATAGGCGGCTATACAGGACTTGGTACTGGTGGAGTAGGTGGTGCTGGTGGTCTTGGCGGAATAGGTGGTGGTGCTGGTGGTCTTGGTGGAATAGGTGGTGGAGCCGGCGGTGCAGCCGGTGGAGTTGGAGGTGCCGGTGGTGTCGGAGCACATGGTGGCCTTTTGCCATCTCCTTAATAAGCTAATGTTGTTTAGCTTTTCGCTTTATTCCGGTGCTGGTCTTCCGCTTGATGACCATTGTGTTTAAGACTAAACCTTTTGTAATAATTCCCGTTTATTGGTCGCCTCTTCGGAAACATTATGGCTACTTGTACTGTTGTTGTGTTTGGTTATTAGATTTTGTTGCTATGACGATTGTACTTTGTACGAATCATTGCTCAAACTTGTCTTGCCTTCGTTATATCATTTTGAATTTTCCTTTTCCTTTCTAACCCATAATCTCAAAAACTATATAATAATCATTTCTACTACTCAATCGTCACCATCAAATTGCAGTTTTGAAGCAATAGCAGTGCTTGAATATACTGTAACGTGAATACGAGCTTTGCATGCAAACTTAATGTCACAACAAAGGAAGCGCAATAGTGTAGGTTTGACCTTTATTAATGAAATGTTGAACATCTCACTAGTTAGTTGAATTTATAAATTCAGGAATTCTAAGTATTTATTCTTTTACTAGAAAAAAGGAAAATCTTATATGTTCAATTGCGTGGCTGTTCTTCTTTTTATATATATATATAAATTTTGCATACAAAATTTAATTTTTGTCAAATGGATTATTAATTACCTTTTTACAAGAAGTTAAGCTGCCATGGAATCATCATAAAGTATATGCACTCCAAGTTGTGCGTGAAATAAATATAAAAACAATAAGGTTCTTGAAATAAACAAGTTCACTTTCTTTTCTGTGGAGTAAGAAGCAAATAAGTAACGCAGTGATTGGCGGCTTGAACACGACCTTGTAATATCAGTTACTATTGGCTATTGCTCTGTCAGTGTCATATGACTGTGTAGGAAACAACCGGAGAGTGGCTCTATGATCTGGGGCAGCTGAAGCTAATTTATGTGTTACGATAAGCTTACTGTCTTAGGTGGACAACATTAATTAGGTGTCTTAACAAGAGCTGAACCCCTGTTTTGCATGTCTACCACCTGTTCCAGTTTTTATGGGATGCCTCTGTTGCAATTGCATGTCTACCACCTGTAAGCCAACCCCCTGAACATATCTTTAATTTATTCCTTTTCCACTCTTGGAATTGATTATTCATAACCTTAATGATGACTTTGTGTGCCATGTTATACGCTGTACTTAGAGATAACTGATCTTGCTTATCCTCCTCTATTCAGTAGGTCAACTTTTTCATCAAGCTTTGCTTGCTGCTAGTCCATAGACCCCATAAGACAACTAAAGTTTGGAGCTTTCCTTCCACTTAGAAGCTTGAGACTGGATAGCCAGTTAGCCGCTGGTTTTAGAAGTGGTTGATTTGCTAACGTAACATTGAATAAGAAAATTTTGTACACCGGCATTTGTTGGCATTGACTCCTTGGATTAGTATCAGCTGTACCAGCAGGTAATTAGAATACTGATCAAATATGGATCATCAAAATTATAAATTTTTAAAAAAAGACTAAATTAAAAAACTTAAAATTTCTCTTAATTAAAATAATAATTACTTATACTTAAAAAGAATATCATAAAATTGTCTATAATTTATTTATTTAATAAATAATAAAAATGCAAATATGAATGTATTAAATTTTTATATCATTAAACTTATACAAAGTGATCGTAGATTATATAACTAAATATATTAGTTTAATACAATCATATTTAATATCGTTTAAATTTTATGTATTTTAATTTATATTGATAATATATACTTGTTAATATATACATATGAAAAATATTATAATAATTTTTTATCGTAATATTTGGAGTTAAATTTATTTTAATTCATAAGAAATATGTGAAAGTAATATTATTTAAAATAAAGGAGTATTTATTATATCAAATTTATATTATTATGATTTTATTAAGATATGATTGAAATAAAGTAAAAAAAATGTATAACGTAATATACTGAAGGATTATTTTGTAGTTTTATAAAAATTTAAAAATTATTTTATAATTTATAAGGATATTAAAAATAGAACTAAATTTAAAAAAATGTAAGACCTTGCCGCTTTTCTAATGGTACGGTATGATAATTGGAAAACGAGAAGTCTTATTTTTTCTGTAATATTGAAATCACTTTATTTGCTTATTCAGTAGGCATTTTGTTATATGAAGAAGGTTATTATTCTCAATTGTTATTATAAAGTAACTCTTATATTCGAAATTCAGGCCAATATAAGAAGGAAGCGTCCAGATTTAAATGAATACAAAACCAAACTTGTGATTTAAATAAAGAGTTAATAGTCAAGAATAAAATGAATTAAGAATGGTAATTTTTTAAATTTTGCGCACTAATTAATGGTTAGTCATAAATACTCTAAAAAGGATCAATATTAATATATTATTGCAACCGGCTAGTTTTAGCTTTTGAACTATAAATATTATAACTTTGATCCTTTTTAGAGATTGGTTGGATGAATTATAATTAAAAAAGTCAAAGTCAACGAATCTTAATATACAAAATTTTATGCTTTGTGAGTGTACGACAGAGAGATATTAACTATACGTATTCTTTTTTTTTTATTTTTACAAATAAATTGTTTCTGTAATTTGAACGAATAACATTTATTTAAAAGAGAGTAATCTTACTAGTTGCTCCAAAATTCACATTCTAACAAACAAAGTTTAATTATCAGTATTTCAAGAATTTGATTGAAACAATAAAAGGCAAAGTTTAATTATTTCATAAATCTTAAGATATATGTATTATATGTAAAAATTACATAGTTAAATTGAAATAAATAATAATTATAGATCATATAGTTAACTTGTCAATTTAATTAATACTTTTTAAAATTTACATGAGAATTATAATTAAAAATAATCAATATCTTAACACATACTTTTAATTATTTGCGCAATCTGATCACCTGCGAGAAATATGATAAAATATTTTTAAAAAATAAATATGATAAAATATTGTAGATAAATTACTAAAAAATCAAAAAGGTTACGTGCTTCTAACAAATATATATTAGTATGCTCTCCAAATTATATTAGTTGCATGGACTATTTCATTAGAATTGAAATGTTGAGACGTAAAATGTAAGCAGAAATCTCATATTAGAAAGAGATGAAATTAGTGACGGACATATAAGTAGAAATGACCTATAAATCTAATGTCTTAAAGTTTTAAGTTAAAGTGTGGTGTCAAGATCTACGAATATATTTCATCGCTAAGCCTATAATGTAGATCTCCCAAAAAGTAGGTTTCTCAGATCCAATAATTGGTATCAGAGCCGATAGTTCGGCAAGGAACGAATATAGAGACAGTAGTTAGATTCTGTGGTTGCCTCCTTACGAAAAAGAGCAAGGAGACTCCTGGTAGAACCCAAACCAGTGGAGTAGAAGGTCTCTTAATGACATCATATACTCGAGTTGCTAAGAAAAAAGCAAAAAAAGACTTTCATTTAAGAGAGAGTCAAAGTCCAATGTGAAAGCTCACACTTGAGGGAGAGATTGTTGGGATGTCAAATGTGAGTAAGAATCCCACATTAAAACAAGATGGAATTAATAAAAGATATATAAGTAGAAATGACTCATAAATTTAATGCCTTAAGATTTTTAGTTAAAGTATAGTATCAAACCTCATAAATAGGTCCATAATATAGGTCTCCCAAAAAGTGGCTCCTCGTATCCTACATGAAATTTTAAAACTAACACTCTGTTTGGTTAGCGTCTTCAGCATGCAGGGACGGGACGAGACAAAACAAGACATGACGGAACAGAACAAGAATTGGAGACAGTGAGATGTTTGGTTACGATAGACAGAACAGAGATAATTGTCTTCGTCCTGAGTCCAAAAATGTGTTTGGTTGCCGGGGACAGAACAGAAAATAGTGTTAATGACGGAAAAGCCCCCTGTAGTATAATAAGAATAGTAGATATAATTCATTGATTATTTTATAATTGTTGCAATATTTTTTTACAATTTTGAATTATGTTATTATTATTATTCTTCTTCTTCTTTAATTATTATTATTATTACTATTATTATTATTATTATTGTTACCTATTATTATTGTTATTAACATTATTATTACTACTACTATTATTATTATTATTATTATTATTATTATTATTATTATCGTTATGATAAATAAATAAATAAATTCTTTTAATTTCTATTTTATTTTGAAATTTGTTATAATTAGTAAATGTCTTCTTATTTTTATTAATTTGTTATTCTGATTAATTAAATTATTCTATTTATTTTTAAGTATTATTATTATTTTCCGACTTTAGTTTATATACTTATTATTATAAATGTTATATATTTTTTATTATATTTATCATTAGTATTAGTATTATTATAATTATAAAATCCCTAGTTATGATTAAATGCATATATCTTAATTTCTATTATTATTATTAAAAATTGCTTATTATTATTAACTTTCTTCTTATTATTATTGAATTTACTATTGTTATTAATTTAAGTATTTTTATTATTATTTATTTTGAGTATTATTAATTTTCTACTTCACTATATGTACTTATTAAATGTATTGCAGAGTATTTCTTAGATTTATTTAATTATTCTTTTAATGTTTAATTATTATTATTATTTTCCGACTTTAGTATATATACTTATTAGTATATATCTTATTATATGTATCATTATATTTAGGCAAATTTGACTGTATATTCATTTTTATTAATAAATGTATTATTATTTTCATTATTATTAATTTCCTTATTATTATTATTATTATGAATAATATAATTATTAATTTCCTCATTATCATTAAATTTATTCTTTGTATTATTCAATTTATCAATTTTATTAATTATATTAGTCTTCATATTATGATAGATTAATAACAATTTTGTTAGTTAAAATATTATAAATGAATATTTTACTTAGGGATTTTGTGAATAGTTTAATAAATTGAAAGAAAGCAAAAAGGGAAGTATCGTCAGTGAAATCACTGATTAACATCAAATTTTAATTAGGTTTTATTCTCCCGTTCTTCATTTCTCACTGCCGTTGTCTCTGCTGCTCGTGTGACTGTTGTCGATTTGCTGCTATCGAAGTTTGAGGGTTACAGTAGTGGAGTTGGGTTGACACCGACTGGATTTGGGTTGTCTGTTTCTGAATTTTGTAGCATTTACCGTCACAATGTCCCCTCGAAGAGCTAGACAATCAGAGGAAACCATCGTAGCTAAGGTGAGAGGGGACAATGCTACAGACATTGCATCTGTTTATGATGCCCCTTTTTCCATTTTCTCAGAAGAAGAAGGTTTGAGGTACAATGTTCTACGGATTAAAACCATTGAAGTGCCTACATATTTTAATTTTGATGTGCTAGAACAAATAGGGCTGAAAGATAAATTGTTGAGATTCTGTGAAAGAGGTAAATGGGAACAATTTGTGCGTATTAGTTATCCTGTTTACCGTGAACTCACACTAGAGTTTTTCACTTCTTTGAAGTTTGAGTCAACCACCAAACCTAAGAAATTCTGGTTTAGATTACGAGGGCAGACTTATGTTTTGGATGAGAATTTTTTAGGGCAATTATTTGGTTTTGCAGCAAAACCAGTAGAAGATGGCCATCAGTCATTCTCCTGTAGTTTTTATTAGAAATATTTAACTGATTTGGAAGAGTATAATCCTCATATTGCATCAAATGCACACATTCTTAGTCCGGAACGATTGTTTATGCATAAATTCCTGTGTTCTGCTGTGTTTGGGAAAAGGCAAAGTACTAAATGATCGGGGAAGGAGCTCTTTTTATTATGGTGCATCGATGAAAGGCATAAGCCGAACATGTTTGGTCATGTTTCTCAAACGTTGATCTAATTAGTGGGAAGAAAGGGAAACAATTTAGGAATGGGTTATTTAGTGACTGCTTTGGCTCAACATTTTCATATTGATGTTAGTGAACTAATCTTCCTGGATTATCAGTATTTTGATGTACAGTACTTAAAACATTCCGAGATTCTAGAACGAAACAGCATGCAGCTCCGAGATTCTCGGACACGAACAGCAGTGAAGCATAGGTTTTCAAGTGTAGCTTCAAGTTCTACACTTGCACCTATAGCCGAATTTTCGTCAAGTGAGGAGGAGGATCAACAGCAACCACAACAACAGCAGCAACCTGGTTAGACGAGGCTGGTCAATGTCATGGTTGAAGACCAGAAACAAACACAGTAGCAGCTGAATTTCATTAATCACCAACTGAATCGAGTGAATCAGCGAGTAGACCAGATATCCGACAGTCTGGCTTACATGAGCGACAAAATGCACAAGGCTTGGGAGATGCAAGGACTCAATGTGCGATCGCCAACCCCATCGCCTTCGGGATCTCAACAAGGTTCGTAAATAGTGCAAGTAAGAGATTTGTATATGTGCATGTGGGAGACCTTAATTACCCTTATGATTAATTATCCGCTTCTTAATATTAAATTGATTATTGTTATTATTTTTAATTTTGTACTTACTGTTAAATAAACCGAACTTTGATTGTTGTCATGGGCTAATTTGTAAGATGCAAAAGCAAAGCAAAAATGTTAAACGTTTTGAGTAAGAAATTTGTAAGCTGCAAAGACGAAAATAACATTTAAACATGCACGATCGTCTGAGTTTCCCAAAAATTATTGTCTTACTTCAAAAATATAATCATCCTTATCTTCAAAATCAACTGCAGATATATGTATTCCAAATGAATTCTTTCTCTCCATTGACATAATTATCTCACCAAACTAAGCTTTATATTTAAACAACCAATAAATAAAAAACGTTGATAATACAAAAGATAATATCTCATTCAAATATTTTATAAATAAGAGAATTATGACCTAAAATAAATTTGGAGAGAACTTTCTTTATGCATTATATGTGCGTGAAAGACCTCATGTTAGTTAGTTGTCCATACATATACTTTGTCTAATATAATTTTATTTTCTCATTAATTACATGTTTAATTTTAAATTAAAAATTTTTCTAAAAAAAGGTAATGTGAAGCCAAATTAAAGATAGTTAATATTATTGACTAATTCAGGAAGACTTGATTTAGGTGGTTCGTAGTTAACAAATTTAAGAGAAAATAAGGCAATTTTAACAAAGGTTAAGTTCAACACCATTTTTACTTCTTTCCCAGACATGCATACCGCAAAAATGAAAATCCTTCAAAATCCATAAGTCATTACTCATATATACGTAATAAATTCCCACATAATGAAATTACATTGCAGTTACTACTCACTGTTTGTTATTATTTTTTAATTAAATTTTATTAACTTATACAGCAAGTACAACAGACGCTTTTTGTCCATGATGTTATTAAATATTAACTCTTTATCAGGTAACTATATTATTAATTATTGCACATAATTAATTTTATTTTATGTTAATATCTTTTTCAAGAGTATTAACAATTAATTTATGAATTACTTAACATAATTTTTTCTCGTGAAACCTGATCAAATTGCATTATCAAATTTTGAATTATGCTATTAAATTTGACCCCAATTCAGAGAATCTTTAGGTTTGTACGAAACTTCTTTCAAGTATAGTAGATCTATTCATACAAGAGAATTTTCCAATCTCCATCATATATTCTTAAATCATGCGTTAATATTTCAGATATAATATAACAACAACAAATCGTTAAATTGAATCACAATAAATTAATCAATCACAAAATAGAATCATCTTTTACAAATACAGAACTGTTTAGCACGAAGGCAACAACGACATTTTTCAATGGTAATACCAACTCCTAAATTGTTTACTTCTTCCAAATTTGCAACACCAAATGTCTGTTGTGCCTGTAATTCAATATGCATGTTAAATAATTCAAACAAAACAAAAACATGTACTGCAATTATTAAAAATAATTGAAATTCAGACAAAAACTTTCTGCAATTTACCATTAGTAAATTAGTCATGCGCATTGAAGGTGGGATAACAACACCAATATTATGTTGACTTGTTTCAACATCATTGACCTAACATGATAAAGATTCAAATATTAATAACACATCACAAACATAGAATATTACAAACAATATAAACATATAGTTTAACAAAGAATACCAGAGGACTTGTTGCATGATGATGATGACTGTATAGCATTGTTGACTTATCCATCTGAACACCTGTTGGTTGCATTTCGTAATTGTCATAACCAATTGGTTGATAAATAAAAAATTAAATTGATTCAAATTATTATACCCATGAGACAGTATTAGAAATAGAACCTGAGATTATTCTATACGATCTTCATGATTGCAAACCATACTTGTCAAATCCTTACAAATAGAAACTGCCTGCATTTGGTATTTCACATAAGCAATAAAAACAAATTTTGTTGAAAAGAAATAGAACAACACATGCAGACATTATTAATTACCCAATGACAACCTGATGTTGATGTAATATGGGAGCTTGGCTGCTGGAGATAATCTGAGTTTGTTGGAAATTATGTGCAGATTCCTGAAGAAAGTTGTTTAGGCCAAATTTACTTATAATTACCAGTATAAAAATTATATACATCATTTCAAACCAATATAACCAAAAGTATAACCTGAGTATTGGAAATGGTGATTACTATCGAATCTGTCACATTTGTTGAAGTCCTGCTTTTCTTCGCATTCTTCCTCTTCGTTGAACTTTTCTTTAGTCCACCCCTCAATCTCGTACTTGATGCAGGCTTTGTCTTCATTTTCACACCTCTTATGTGTTTCATTTCAGCAACATTAATAAGGAATTCATTCAACATATTAATTTCAGTATTTGAGCGTTGGCTGAAATCTTGATCTTATGCTATTTGGTTCTCTTCATCAACTATTTCTTCACCTCCCAATTACTCATCAACCATG
Organism: Erythroxylum subrotundum; assembly: GCA_027563845.1. Classification (NCBI taxonomy): domain Eukaryota; kingdom Viridiplantae; phylum Streptophyta; class Magnoliopsida; order Malpighiales; family Erythroxylaceae; genus Erythroxylum; species Erythroxylum subrotundum. Next base: position 37,063,502 of record JAOQMQ010000196.1, read on the forward strand.
TTCAACATGTTCAAAAGATGATCTTTCACAATGTTACAGGTATCTCTCCTGTCTGCTGCTCTTGTCACCAATCGCATGCTTAATGCACACAATTCTTTATACCTTATAGTTGACAACAGTTTAGGATTTACATCAGTTTCATACACAACTGACTCCTTACTAGCAATCGTCCAGCTTTTTGCTTTTCTTGTCTATCTTTTCAAAATATACTTGCTTGGGATAGAATGCCAGCAAACTCAAACTTCCCACAACTACAATGAACGTCATATCGACAATGACAATGATTCCATTGATCTTGAAAACATTTAAAAACTTCTGGTGTGTAGAAAGTAGATGCATGCTTTAAAATTTTAACCGGTGCTGACAATGTTGGACTGCTAACATTACTTCTAATATCAGCTTTTAATTTCTCATATCGACGATCATCAATAAGCCTCTGGAAGTGATTAAAAAATTGTAATAAGTTATGCTGATAATTGACGTACCCTTTTATCATATTATTCATGCTCTCACTTTGTTGGGTTGTCATTATGTCTGCATAAAATATTTTCCGCCCATAAACCAAGGCCCATTTTTCCTTAATATGATACATACGTTTCAACCATTCATTATCTTGAAGTTTATATTTTTCCAACATCGTATTCCATGCAATGCGAAAATCTTCTTCTTCATACTCATATATGCATGAACTGAAATCCCTTGAAAACTCTTTAAACTTTAAAAAGACATTCTCAAACATCGCTCTTTCAAATGTGTCGAACAACCACTCAAATGTAAGAGCAGTTTCATCGTAGAGGAGTGCAACACCAAAAACTGTTGTTTGCTTATGATGGTTGACACTGACAAACAAAGCAGGTGGACGACCCTTACCATTCTTCTTGTACATAGTATCGAAGCACACTACATCACCAAAGTCTAAGTAGTCATTCCTCATTTTTGCGTTAGACCAAAATATGTTAGTGATCAAATCATCTTCATCCACTTGAATGGCATAAAAGAAATTTGGATCTTCCACTTGCATCTTATACAAATATTCTAACACCTCACGTGTATCTCCTTTTCTCATGTCTCTTGTTCGTTTAGACCTTAAATAATTCTTATAATCATCCGGAATAAAGCCAACATTATTTTTGCCACCAGCTTGTCTCACCATAAGATCATGGGATGCTTTCGGTCGAATTCTCACCCCATTAGCCATTTCAATTTGCATAGCCGCAACTGAAGATATCTGCCTGTGACTTCTATGCAAATGTGTTTTGTTTTGGGATGAAAGGTAGTGATTGTGCTCCTCCACAAATTCAATGACTTGAAATTTTGCAATTTGCAAACTATTCACTTTCATCCTTGCCTGACAACCAAATCTTGTTTCTACCCGTGGAGCTCTAACAAACAAATCTTTTTTATCGAGCATCCGTTTACCCGCAACACTACAACAAAAAAGCCTACAAATCAACTTACCACTTTTATCTTTGTGACTTTTGCTTCTTCTAATTCCAAATCCCACATGCTTCGCATAACTTAAATAAAATTGATATGCTTCTTCTTCTGTCACGAACTGCATGCCAAGTTGTGGTACTAACTCTCTTCCAACCAAATCTCTTGCGTTCACATTACAACTCTTGTTCTCAAAGCCAATATCATTGTTACGTTGCTCATTATCAGTTCCATAATTTAAACGACGGCATGAAGTCGATGTACCATCCATTTTCACACCTGTGAAATTAATAAACGAGGGGCATTATTTTCATATATAATTATTAACACAACCAAAAACGATTATTAAAACAAACATCAGATGTTTTATTTTTTCATCCATCCATGTGTTATGTCATTCCTGGAATAGAAAAAGCAACAAGAGATTTGATGCTAGGTTGTTTCCATTTTACAAATTTAATGTTTACTTTAACATTAACTACAACTTAATGTTAACCAACTCAACTGTTACACATTAATTATCACTGATGTCTATGTAAAGCTAAAAGTTGTGAACACTCCCATAAAAGTCAGAAACCATAACAGTTCACACATCTTCACGACTTACTTCAAACATAAATAACAACCAACTCAACCTTCACATATTAATTATCAGTAACGTATATGTAAAACCACACTTTATTAACAGAAGCATAGCAGTTACATCACAATGAATACCAAAACGTTAATAAAAAACATACAACTTATATAACAATCAATTCTAAATATCTTCAACAATTACTGTAATGAAAACATAAATAACAAAATATCTTTAACAACCAGCTACTAAATAAACTAAGCCAAAAGACACCCATTTGTCGATAAGTTGTTAACATAGAGAAATGGTAAAAAATTTTACACAGAGAGGGAGATGAAGACTACGAAATGAGATGTAGAATGCCAGAAATTTGGAGACGATGCTCTGTTAATTTGGTTGAAGAAAAAAAAAAGTTTGTGAAAATGAGATAAGCAAATAACTTAATAGGCGAGAAATGTTAGTAATAATTGCTTTGGAAATGACAAACATTTCCAATCTCATCATTATTGTAAATTAATTTGTATACAATTTATTAATATTGTATATTTTAATTTGTTCATTATCATTTTAATTCCTTAATATAATTTAATAATAAACTTTTTATTTGATTTTTATTACAATTTAATTATATAATTATAAGAAGAAAATTGAAGTATATAATTATTTAAATCATTGATTAAATTAATACTACTAAAGAATTTTATTATAATAAGAACAAAAGTTATAATAAGGAATTTCATCAAACAATTATATAAGAAGAAAATTACTAGCTATAACAAATTTGATAATTATAATAGAAATTATAAGAATCAATAAATGTAATAATCATAACGATAATAATAATAATAATAATAATAATAATAATAATATATTTAATCATAATTAATTGCTAATGGTTATAATCACGAATTTCATCAGAATAATAACGATACAAAATTAATCAAATCAGATAATAATAATAATAATAATAATAATAATAATAATACTAATAATAATAATAATAATAACAACAACTCAGGTAATAATAATATAACAATACGATGATATTAATTATGATAATGAGAAGACATGAAAGAAATGAAATTCAATCATATCAATATTAATTATTATAATCTTAATAATTATCATCATAATTTATATAATAATCATAAGATTTAGAAAGAAATAATAAAAGTAAAATTATAACCACTTATTATTTTAATAGAGATTTAAATTATAATCATAAGATAAGAGCATAATAATCACACTAAATTATAATTATTTAAGGACGATTATAATAATAATCGTAATAATAATAAT
>JAOQMQ010000196.1:37077905-37093003 GCA_027563845.1 Erythroxylum subrotundum
ATGATCTTCAAGTATAATTCTATAAACTTCTAATCTATCATTAGACCTAACATGTTGAGATCCAATATACTTATCACTTATGAGCATTTGACTTAACTCCTTCTTCATCAGAACAAAATATTAAAGTGATAAGAAATTAGTTCCAAATCTTGTAATAGTATGACAACATAAAATTCTACAATTGGTGAATTTTTTTTCATTAAATTCATAACACATGCATGATTTTAGATAAATTTGGTTACTTTTTTTCTTTCTGCATAGTCTCATCAATAATAGGAAATATCTAGCATCTCGTATATTTTTCAACATCACGTCAATGCAATGTGCAACACAAGAAATTCAGTAAAAAAAGTATACTTGCTTTGTAAACTTTTTTCAACTATTTTGTAAGAAGAATCATTATCAATAATGAAAGGAACAATATTTTCTGGTTCAACCTCATTCACAACTTTATTAAATACATGAAACATAATATTAACGTTTCTAATAAGGTCAAATGTATCAATAGACTTTAAAAACATTGTCCCTTTGTAGAATAAACTAAAAAAATTTATAACAGGCTATTGTCTTCTATTTATCTAACCATTACATACGATTAAATACTCATAAATACTGTATATTTCATAAACAGAATTGCTCAGAAGTTTGCCTCTATAGTCGTCAATTAAGGGAGTTTTATATCGTAGACCATAAGAGGCAATAACATCTACTATAGCTTGGTAATAATAAGACTGGGTAGCATTAAATTTTATACATAAATCATACCACCATTTAGCTTTAATCATGTCCACATTATAAGTCGCTTCTTTAGATTGTAAGGAATTAAGAATTGAATGATGAATTCTCAAAGTTGTTTGCGGTGTTAAAAAGTTAGACACATATCTTCTTCTTTTTCTCACATCAAGTGCAATATTCTCTTTTATTGGTTAGGAATAACACTTTCAACATATCATCCTGACCACCACAAAAGGAGCTTCTATAACCAATTTCATAGTTCACTCTTTGTTTTCTATCTTTCTCATGCTGTTATTTTTCAAGCAAAGTTTTCATTTGTCATTTCAAATCATAGCTCACTTTCTTTCAAAGCTCCACATCACCTTTGATCCCAGTTAAATGCTTCTTTAATATGGTAATTTTCTTACCTCTCAAATGCTTATTACAATAAAAACAAATGATATGGTTCTTTATTCCAATAACTAATATAACCCCAAAGCTAGATCATCAAATCTTTCTAAACCTAAAGCGACTGAATTGTTAAGAATACTTCAACTTTCTTCCATTTATTTATAAAATGAATAAAGAAATATATCAAAACTAATTTAATAATTTCATTTTCAATTATTATCAAAAAAACATGTATCACTTAGCCAAAAAAAAAACGTAAATGCATATCTTAGAATGTAAAAGCATACACGCAACTTGAACTTTAAAAATATACACGCATCTTATATTTAAAGTCAATAGTTCAAAAAATCATTATTACCAAATACATATGACATGAAAAATGTGGAATATGTTATGTAAAATAATAAGAAGAAATAAAGCAACAACTTCTCAATAATCATATGATATACAAATTCAATTGAACTTCATTAATAAAAATGATTGCTGCACTTTCAAAACTATAACACAAATGATTGTTACATTTTCACAACTATAACATATTTTGTGTGATTTATAATTCAACCATAAACTCCCAATTATAACATATTTTGTGAGATTTTAGTTACAGGCTATCTGTTGGAGTCCACTGGTTTGCGGAGGTTGTTGAGGGTCTAGCCCCGCTTCTGTGGGCTGATTCTGTCGGGGTTACGTTACCCCGTGTCGCTACCTTGTAATTTTTTGGTGTAAACCCCAGTCTTTTACCCAAAAAAACATATTTTGTGTGATTATATAATTCAACCATAACTCTCAACTACAACCTATTTTGTATGATTACATAATTCAAACGTAACTATAACTCATTTAGTACGATTACATAACCCAACTATAAAATCACAAATATAACCTAATTTTGTGTGATTACATAATTCAACATAAGCTTACAAGTATAACTCATCATATATTGTTGCATAATTCAATCATAAATTCACAACTTTATAACTTTTTAGCAATATTACATTTTTAATTTTCATTAAATATCATTCCTTCTAGTTTTCCTTTATAAATCGTAGAGAATAAACAAACATGTATAAATAATCTTTAAAGTTTAACTTTTATAACACAAATGAATCCTTTTAATTTAGTGTATTTAGATATGATTCTTGAGAAAATAGTTAAAATTCATGAAATTAAAATTTAATAATTATAAAATTTTTATTATTTTATTAATTTAATTCTTATTAATTATAATTATATTTTATGTATATTAATAATTAAATATTTATATTTCATAAAATTACTAGAAAATTTAGATTTTACTTTTATAATAAATTGAAATTAAATTTAAAAATAAGTTTCATTTCGTAAACATAAATTTAAAAAATTGAAAAAGTTTTGAATTAGAATGGGGACCTGACCCAGCTCAGCCCAGCCCAGCACATGCGTAAATTTACTCTCTGCCCTCCGTTCCCGCGGGCGTTGGTTCTTAAACTAAGCTAACAGGCGGGAGAAGAAGAACAAAATCATTTCTTCACTCTAAAACAACAGCGAAAAGCAAAACAATAACACATACCGAGCAGATGGAAAGCCAGTTGCTGAGTCTGGTGGAAGCTATCAAATCTTCAGATGTAAGTAAGCCTTTTTTTGTTTTGCTTTTTTTCATCCTTCTTCTTTGCCTGTCAACTTCGTTGCAGAGTTTTAGTTTTCTTATTTCCTTGAGGTAAATTTTGCAAAATAGAGAAGGAATATGCGAGCTTTTGAATATTCTGTAGTTTCTACATTATTGATTTTCACTTAGGATATGGCATTTTCAGATCAGGTTTAAGAATTTTAACTAGTTCATGCTACTTCATTAGTTTATATGTATGATTGATGAAATTAATGAGTTTGGCATGCCTTAGGTAGTCGAAACGAGGATCCAATTGCTCACTAAGCTGGGGGACTTGGCTTTTCATGAAAATTCCGACTTGTGTGCTCTTCTTGAATGTCTTACAGTATCCTCTCGACCTTTTTATGATTCCATTTTGCATCTTCAATATATATTTCCATATCTAATTCTTGATTAATACATTATGTGTGATGGTTTAGTCCAAATTTTTATATACTCGACTGAAAAAAAAAAGGACCAATGGAATGGGCGGCTTCTTTGGCTATGAAGTGATTGCATGATTGTCTATTTGCTTATTCATACTGAAGTATGCAACCGCTATTGTTCTCAGTTTATTGGTGCTTATCTTATGATTTACAACTTCCGATTGCATGCTATTTTATGCTTTTCATTTGAGGTAATGTTTTAGGCCTGAACAAGAGACCAGGTATTTTGGGAAGACTTTACTTGTTTGGATGCGAGCCAGTGTTCATTAAACAAGACTATCTTGCATGTGGCAGCAAACTATGTAAATTCAGACTTGTCTGGGTGTTTATTACAATTTCTTGCTCTTGGGACTAAGGTACATCATTGTGTTGAGTGTTGTCGTTAATGTTTTCCCCTTCAGTTTGTTGAATCATATTAGTTTTTAATCATGAGAAAGATGACATATCTGTTAGGCAAGCAAATGGTGTGGAAAGCATCTGAAGATGACTATTATGTCATCCGAGGAGTCTCAAGAAGAAGAACATTCCAACTTGTTCTTTCAGGTATAGAATGACTGGTGTAATTCGCCATATCTTTGTTGAACTGGATTTTCAGCTGTTGCACTTGTATTCCTGCTCTTCAGTTGCTACTAAACTGTAGAGTTTCTAGTTTCTCTCTTTGGATAGTTTGATAAAAGGTGAATTAACTCTAAGCTGGGGAAGTGAAAGTATCATTGCTTTTTTCATATTTGCTTTCTCTTTGAAGGGAAATTGGTTTCAGCATTGACTTTCTTCTGAGAAACTTTTACGATCTACTAATTATAGATCTATTGCTAGACTACTGTACTGATTAAATGGTCATCTGTAAAAGGAACTCAACTTTTCTTTAATAAGGGAAATTCTTATCACCTTGACACTGTATATTTCTGGGTTAGGAGTACGAGTGTGCTTGTTCTTGAAAACTGCTCATGCCATCCAATGTGTTTGAAATTAACGTGACATACTTACATGAACATTTCCAATGTGATGCATATTTCTAAATAATAATGCAAAATTTAATACTTAAATCCAATATTGTCAAGGCTGAAGTAACTTTTTTGTTAAATTAAATTTCATCTATTTGTTATGTGATTGTTTACTGACCGGAATTTAGATAAGTATGGTATCGTGATCCACAATTGCTGTAAGGTAGACAAGATGAGATTATCATGTGAGAAAGTATCTTAGTTAAATGAAATGCCTAATGGGTACCCATTCTAGTTACTTTGTCTTACTAATCTGTTCACTGTACAGATTTAGCTTTTGTGAACATGTCTGTTAGCTGTTTTCTTTGAATCAAGATCTGCTACTTAAGAGAATTTGATACTTTCCCTTGTGATGGAGTTGATTTGGGGGTCTTCCCAAGTATTGTGAGGGCTAACTTGTCCTTTATATGAGCTGTGATCTTTTTTAAGATCTCCCATGACTAGAAAAATTAAATCAACTTTCTTCTACCTGTCACTTCTTTTTTTCTATTTTTTTTCCTTTGTGATTGTTTACATATTGATCTTACCTTCTGCAGCTTCTTGTTGATTTTCTAAGCTTCTCTGCTAATGTCATAGAGGCTTTGACAAGATATGGTGTTTTTGCTGACTGTGCATCAGTAGATATTGTGGAGAAGTTCATCACAGAGCAGCTGAATTTAACAAAAGATATAGCATCAGAAATTAAGGTTAACGGTTTGCATTCTTATGAATTCTTTTCATGCTTCAGTTTTTTTGATTTGTCAATTATCGGGCTATTCTCCAATCAAGCATATCTCTCTTGAGATGTGACTGCTAGAAATTTATCAGCTTTCTAGTTGTTCAAAAGTTTGATGCCAATACTACATTTATACAGTCTTCCTGGAAATCCAGTATGCAATGCCTTTATATCCACTCCAAGCATAAGCCAACAAGAAATCCCGAAAGTATTAACAGGATCAATTATGGACGGTCAATCTCATATGAGAACTCTGTCTTAACCTGATTCAACGATTTCTTGACAGATGCAGAATGTGGTGGATGGACTTGTTACACTTACAAAGGAGTATATTTACCATGCTGAGTCTTTTTCATGAACATACCATATTAAGTTGCAACATTGGAAGTTCAGGTTGTTTCCTGGAAGGATATTAGGAGTTGAGCTCCAGTTAAATTATCCTAAGTGATGTCAATGCAATGTTTTCATTGCTCTGTTTTTTCTTGTGAGATGATGTCAGTGGGTCTAGAACTTGATGCGATAATTACTAAAAGATGCAGTGATACAAATGTTCTTATAGCCTTGGAAATTTTAAAATTTTATTCTGGGAGATTTTAGCATACTCAAAATTTGGATTGCTAATCTTCTTCTTAGAGTTTGAGGATTAGCTGTATGCATGCTGTCAAGGATCTGTTTGTCTGACTCATTTCTTTCTTGATTTTTGCAACTCTTAGATAAGAGTGCAACTTTTTGCATGTTGTGCTGGTTCTCTTTTCTTTATCTTTGTCATGATGCAAAATAACCTTCTGCTTGCTTTTGTTTGTTAGATAATCATTTCATTTGCCCCAGAGTTGCTTAAGGTCGTACATAAAGTGATTGATACTCTGATGAGCCTATGCAAAGATTATTCCTCATCTGTCAATTGGAGTTCATGCAATTCAAAACCTGAGAAGAACGATAACAGCATAGACTGTGAGCCGGCTTTTGCCAATAATCATGTAATCAATGTAATGAAACTTACAATAGAGAGATTATGTGAGCTGGGCGTCCTTGCAGCAAATGATGGTGGGAGTCTTGTAACCATTCTCAATATGTCGTGGAAAGGGGTGGTTTCCTTACTTCAGCTAGGCAAGGGGGCAATCACAAAGATTATAGATGTGGAAAATATCATTTTAACCCTAATTTCACTTGTAAATGCACCTCTCAGATGTGCAGCTGATGCATGGTCGTCCTCTCTAAAGGACGCTGTTTCTATAGCTGAAGCTAGAAGGATTTTTCTTCCTGTAAAGTTTTACCTCATTAATGTGGTAAAAATATCTTCTCTATATCCATTTCAAGCATACCAAGTATACAAGGAGATAACACACTGTATACTTATAATCTCAAGCTTTGGAATTCTATTGAGCTCAGAAAAACTTTTGAATAATACTTGTGAAGTGTTCTCAGAACTTCTGGAGAGAACATGTGTTGATTTGCTTCATTCATTACTCAATTCTTCTGAAGTGAAAAATAATCTCAAGTTAGAAATTCTGGATTGGATTTTCAGTTATGAATGCTGTTCTGACTCTGCTGATGAAACCTCAGGAAGCTACTGTGGCATGAATTCAATGGTTGAAATCTTTTCCAAGAGAAGTGAAACTATGCCCAGAACGAGAGTGTTTATCCTTGGTCAGGTTGCATTATTTCTTACCTTGCTGAGATATTCTGTTGATCTTCAGGAGGATGTAAAGCTGAAACTTGCTAAGAAGCTCCAATGGCTTTTGGATAACTTGGTTGAGGAGGAGGTATATTCCTCCATTCTTCAGTTGCAAATTCCTGTACCCTATGGCTCTGGGAAAACGTTAGAGTTGGTTTGGCAGCCTGTATTTTCAGTGCTTTTGGATGCATTGAAAACATTCATCATTGTTGTATCTTCAAGTTTAGCTTGGGTTGAAGTGGAGTCTTTCTTGGTTGAGAATCTTTTCCACCCCCATTTTCTTTGCTGGGAGATACTAATTGAACTTTGGTGCTTTTTGGTTCGTAACGCTCAAGAGGACATGATGAATGACATTGTTGAGCAGCTTTGTTCAGTAATGAAGTTGCTGGCATCTCCAGAATCAGTTTTCATTCCTGGTTCTCCTCTGAGGAAAACAGCACGAACTGTATGCTTACTACTTTCTTATTGCACATCTTTGGTGGAACATGTTTACGTTTCTGTCATGGATGAGAGATCTCAATTGTCGTCGGTTTTGTTTGGAGCATTGATCTTGGAAGGCTTTCCTTTGAACTCACTCTCAGATAACATTAGGACTATTGCAAAGCAGAAAATCATAACTGATTATTTTGGCTTCACGGGGTGTTTTGACGATAAATTGTCGAATAACGGCAGCTCTGGTGCATTTGGACTTCCTGTATTTATTTTATCAGCTTCTTTGCAGTTCCAGTACGTAACGTTTCCGTTTCACAATTGATATTGAATTCTCTTCTACGGCATTTAACCTTCCTGCATAAGTGATGAAACTTGCACATAATTTTCTTTCTATTTGTTTGTAATTTGATTTAACCTTCCTGCATAAGTGATGAAACTTGCACATAATTTTCTTTCTATTTGTTTGTAATTTGATTACAGATATCATTCACAAAAGACTGTCGGCGATTGCAGAATATATCTATCCTTTTAGGAACAGATGATTGTCCGTTATAGCTGCATTTTGATTATAACTCTTTATCAATTTCTAGTGGCCAATTAGAAATTTTCTCCTTCAGTTTTTCTCAATTGTATTATCATATTTTGTGTCACACATTAGTTCTAAGCAAATTTATGCATTATAGTCTATGGTAGCAACATTGATGAAACATTTCTCTATCTTGTAGCCAAGTTACCATGTCCGATGTGGATATCAAGACCCTGAAGTTTTTAATTGCTATTCTTCATAAACTACGAGATTGCATGGACAAATTGTCAGTGAGACATTGTGAGAAGCTTTTAAGTGAGACGCTGATGATTATCTCAAATGTGAAAAGTCTATATGAATCTGATATGATGGAGGAGGTAATATTGGAGCTACAGTATCTGTTCATCTCGGGGCCGGAAGCCTCAAATGCTCAATTTTCTGTGTGCAAACCATACCTGGCTCTATTTGTAGGAGGACTTGGAGGCATGGAAATGGCCGAAAGAGATGATTGCGCAAAGAGCTGTGGGGTGTGGGAATTGTACCATATGCTATTCAGAGAGAAGCATTGGGCACTCGTTCATCTTGCAATTGCAGCATTTGGGTATTTTGCAGCACGTACTTCCTGCAATCAGCTATGGAGATTTGTGCCACCTAATGCGACTCTTTCTTACGATGTAATGTCAGGAAAAGAAACTAATGAAGAGAGATTCATGTCTGAGCTAAAGGCATTTTTGGAGAAGGAAAAGGCTCTTACTGCTATTGCACCTGGGCATGATCAGATTGAATCTCTTGTGAAGGAAGGTATACTGTTGAAAGAAATTGTTCAAAAGACTCGAATTGTGCGTGGAGAGGCTATGAGATGTGAAAGCATGGAGATAGAATTTGACAATTTGTCCAACAAGAGAAGGAAACTCCCTGATGGAATCAGCAGAGGAATCGAACTGGTTCAGAGTGGCTTGAAGGTTATTGGTGAAGGTCTTTCAGAGTGGCAACTAAATCGCCTGGAGTCCTCCGAGCTTCATGACAACTTACTGTCTCAATTGTCTCATCTAGAAAAGTTTGCCAATCATTTAAGGGACTTGGCGGGTTCTTAGAGTGCAAATATTGTGTTACGGAATTCAGAAACAAAAATGTGTATGAATACAATGCGAGCGGGTTCGACGTTCCAGTGTAGAGCGGCTATGAATCAGCAGCAGTAAGATGTTGCTTTTGAGATGAGTGTGAAATAAATGTAAACTCGTCAATGCTTCCCTATCGGCATAGCCTCTGGAAATCATTATGACTAACGTTCCACCAAGTCTCCTTTATCATTTCCACTTCCATCAATAAGTAGCTCCAGATAGTTAGTCAACTTAAATGGTATTATTTAAATTAAACAGATTCAAATAAAAGCGGGAGACATAATCGTATGTCTATTTTCATTTAAAAGAAACAGTTTTATTCCACTTAAAGAAAAGATCTTCTTTTGTGGGTTTCTCTTTAAAGCCATGTACATCATCTACATGAACTCTCCAAATGCTATTTTTAAGGATCCTCTCGTAATTCCTCTTGGACTCGAATGCATCAAAAACTACGGATCTGCCTTTTGAATTAAAGCCACAAAAGAACAAGGTGGAACTCCAGATGTTTTCGCGGAAACTAAACTCGTATGTTTGCTCAACAGGAACAACATGGACTTCTAAGTCGTTGTCTTTGGATTTGCAGTGGATAGTAACATGCAAAGACAACGACTTAGGAGTCCATGTTGTTCCTGTTGGGCAAAATTCGAACAGTGATAACCGGCGTAATATGGATGTTTGTACCTGGTTCCATTTCTGCAAAACTACGTTGTATTGCAGAAGCATAAAGGACAAGTACCAAGAGTTTTGTTAATGGACTCATAACTTTCATTTTCTATGGAATTGATTTTCAGTTGTAGGATTATATGGTGCTTTTATAGGAAGAAATGTGAAACCGACTCTCTTTAAATATGGAAGGAGTGAATAAATAATATTTACTATAGGTTGAGTTATAAAAAAAAAATATTTCCAGCCATATTTGACATTTGGAGGGGCCAAGGCGTATGTGCATGCAACACTTTAATTAGGTAAGTTATTAGAACTATGGAGATTAACCACCTTCAAGCAGTTGAAAAACTAGTTAAAGCAACTCAATAAAAGATCCAACAGTTGTTGGGAAATCAGCACAAAACCGTAGCAGAATAATTACGAAATTTTTTCGTATTTTGATTTCTCAAAAATTAAAATTACTTTAATTCTATAAAAATGATTATCACATAAATCATAATAAAGTATGAATATTAATTCATACCTTATTATGAAGCTTGATCATATTCTTGTTGTATCCGTCAAACCGTTTTCAAGATCGATCCACCTCAGCTACCGTAACCACACAAGTATCTGACTTCTAGTAGTATTTATAGAAAAGTTTGAAAGAATTATGTAACTCTTATAGGAAAAGTTAAGCAAGAAATGTTAGTACTTTTAGAGCTTAAATCTATTTATAATAAGTTTTGAACATTTTAATAATTTAATTGAAATTAAATTTTAATTTTAATTAAACTTTAATTATAATTAAAATAATTATAATTAAATACTGATTATATCCAAATAAGATCCAATATCTCATATTGATCCTTATTTATTAAATATCTCATATTTAACATAAAGTTTCTTAAACTTTACAGTCAAGTCCAACTTGATTAAAAAATCTTTGCTCTCTTCAACCCATTCTTTATGAAAGATCTATTAGGTTCTTAAATATGTTAATAATGATTATAAATTATAATTATATTTTGTAATTAGAATTAAATAAGTTAAAACTCCTTTTAATTGATTAAAAAATCTAGACCTATTAGATTCTTAAATATGTTAGCAATGATTATGAATTATAATTATAATTAAATAAATTAAAACTCTTTTTAATGTATCTTTAATTCTTCATTTAAAAAATTTATAATCATAGATTAAGATTGGCTAAAATTTTCAATTAAATAATTTATAATCATAGATTAAGATTAACGTCTAATAATACATGGAGTTTAATTTATCTTTAATTATTCAAATAAACAATTTATAATCGTAAATCAAGATTGTCGTCTAGTAATACATCATGACCACCTAAATATTTAGGAACGTCAAAGTAATTTTGACCAACCTTTCCGTATATGATTTTTTTCGTATAATTCGATTTTTCATCATACAATATTTCGATTAGACATAGAACATAAAAATCAATGTTTACTTTATTGATTCAATCATATTAGTTCTCCATCATTAGCTATTAATTCAATTAATAACATTTATAAACTATTTACAAAATGTCATTCTACCATGATCAAGGATTTCTCAAATCAATATTAGTCGAGAGCAATATAATACATCATGACCACCTAAATATTTAGGAACGTCAAAGTAATTTTGACCAACCTTTCCGTATATGATTTTTTTCGTATAATTCGATTTTTCATCATACAATATTTCGATTAGACATAGAACATAAAAATCAATGTTTACTTTATTGATTCAATCATATTAGTTCTCCATCATTAGCTATTAATTCAATTAATAACATTTATAAACTATTTACAAAATGTCATTCTACCATGATCAAGGATTTCTCAAATCAATATTAGTCGAGAGCAATATAATATTTTCCTTAATTACTTTCGGGTAATGAATCCTATCTTGATCAGTAACTATCTCCATATAGTTTATGCTATATCTAAAGATTACCGAATGAAATATTCATGACTAGAATGTGTCATAAGTAGTATCAAAATATAACAATCCCTATACAACATAACTTTAGAGATCTCAAGTCAAAATATCACTTATACAATCATGACAATGAAAATTTTCATAGACATTTTAGTAATGTTTCAAATGAAGTTCTCATATCGGGTTGGTTAAGTGAACTTGTTCTCTAACAAGCACCCATATATTTGTTTAAGTATCTCCATACTTTAAATATATAAGATTGACTAATTCTTTCATAAAAAAAAACATAACATGTGCTAGTGTTTTTATATTCTATTAATGTCTAATCTTAATTAAACAATGACTATGAACAATTTAGGGATATTTTATAAATGCAATATGAATTTTACTATAATTTTACTGGCAATGTATAATTATCTATAAAGTTTATCATATATATTTACACATGTACAAGATAAAGAATTTCTTTAAATTATTTTGTGACTAAATTATAATTAATCAATTGTCTGTGGGGCATAAATTAACAACCAGGAGCAGTAACTAAATCTGGACAATATCAAGTTCTTGAAGTGAGAAGCAAAGTGGCAGAAGCCGTTAGGGGGTTTTCGTGGGAATAGAAGAATGACGGGAAGACAAGGCAATGAAGCTAAATGCAGACGAGGTACAACAGACAAAGAAGCTAGTTTTAGAGGAGAAAAGATGCAAAGGGAAATCATAGTTTCAGGTTTGGTGGATTGGAGAAGATGACAGGAATGGCGACGAGGACGAGGACGAGGACAAGGAGGGAAACCACAGTATGGACAGGGACGGAGGAGAGTACTTCTTTGGAACTCTCATAATTATCTTAGGATTAATTTCAATCTCTTTTTTAATAAAATTATTCATATCCTCTTACAAAAGTACATAAAAAAATATTTAATGAAAAAGTCAAAAATCTAAGGTCAACATTGAATATGAACCATTTGATATGCATATTTCTTTTTCACTACATAAAATTTTATGTAATATGATTGCAAATTAAATAGAAAAATTAGACAGTACTCTTTTATTCATTCATAAGAGATGAGAACTTATTTCGCTTAAAAATACATATTCCCGATTATAGTTAACGCCACATAAAGAAACGATCTCGTTCTTCCGTTTCTTGGTTATAACCAAGTATGCCAGCCTCAACAACCGTCCAAATGCATTCTGTCTTGCATCTTTCTTGATCATTTTCAGCATCAAAAGCATCAAACCCTAAGAATTTTCCATTCCAGTAAGTATTGCAATAGAACAAGGTTGTTTCCCAGTAGTTTACAACAAACTTCCAATGATAAGTTTCTCCCGCTTGAATAACATGAGTGCCCAAGTCATCATCTCTGGATTTGCAGTGAATGGTGAAACTTGACTTATCCTGTATGTAGTTAGTAATTCGGACATGAGTGTGCTGCCAAGGCCAGTGGAAGATGTTTCCAGCATTACCTTCTGGTTCAGTTCTTCCAAGAACAGTCTTTGTTGAAGCGGTGTATACGAAAAGCAGCACAAGTTTGCACATGAGACTCATAATTAACTTTAATTCTCTTATCAATTTCAAGATAGTTATTCCATCCTTACGTATCAGGCGTTTTATTTATAAATAGAAATGTGAGAAAGTAACATATAGGATTGGGTTCAAGTCATTTCTGTGTTCACTGTTCGTTGACTACATTAATTGTCAAGACAATGATTACTTATAATATAAAGACAATTAATTATGCATTAATTTTCCATATTGAAACTTTTAACATCATTTCCCACTTCTTTAGTTAGGTGTGCTTTCCATTTTTGCAGTTTAGAGACGAATGAAGCTTTCGAATAATTAGATTGAAATTTACTTATAATATAAAGACAATTAATTATGCATTAATTTTCCATATTGAAACTTTTAACATCATTTCCCACTTCTTTAGTTAGGTGTGCTTTCCATTTTTGCAGTTTAGAGACGAATGAAGCTTTCGAGTAATTAGATTGAAATTGAATAACTAGTCGAGATAGATCTTAGTTACTAAGTAAGTTAAAAGACTTTGTTAGTATTGGGAGCAATGTAGGGAGAGAATGAGGGCTGAAGGAAAGCATTAAGTACTATGGTAAGATGGTCACTGGACCATTTATATTTTTTGACAGAACGATTGCGCTCAGCGCATATTATTGATATCCATAGTTAAAACATCATACAGAAAAGAAGGAGGACATATCCTCTATTCGAAACCAGGCATAGAATTAATTGCCCTAGCAATTGTATGAGCAACTTGATTCGCTGATTTTCTAGCAAACGCAAATGAGGTAAGTGAGAGCTCCTGAAGCAGAGCTTTACAATCCTGAATGATCATAGAAAAATATGAAGAGAAATCAAGCGTGGATGGTAAAAACTGAGTGACGACCTAACAATCCGTTTCGACGCAAATCGGAAAGAAGGATAATGTTTTTATCCAACTTAACGCTTCCCAAAAAAAAAGGGCTTCTCCAACTTATGGATCTCGCCAACCTGGTAGCGTCATGACTTTCCCAACACAATTGTCCCCCTTGGGAGTTTCGGATTATCATACCAATGCCATAGAAACCATTATCCAATAAAGCCATATCAATATTACATTTAAATGTATTTGGTTTTGGAGCCACCCAAGAGACTTGAGAACGTTGATATAGTGGTTAATTTGTGGGGAACATTTGATGCTTTTGCTGCCTTCCACTCAGAGAGAGTTGCCCTTGCCCGACCTATAATAAACTGATGGGAGTGAGTACGCGATATCCACACGACTTCGTTGCTATACGTCCATATACTCCATAGTATCATAAAAACCTCCTCTTGTTTGGAATGCGAAAAAGATGAGACCACTCTCGAAAGCCATTCTTGTAAAGAGCAGATAGTGTTCCAACCTACAGTAGAGAGAAGCCAAACAGACTGGGCAAAGTCATAATAATAAAAAACGTGTTGTGGCGTTTCCATAGTCTTACCACAGATAGGTCAAATGTCATCGACAGCTACATGTCATCCTCTTAAAGTGGCTCTACATGGAAGAATATTATGGAGAATGCACCATATAAGAATCTGTACTTTACCAGGAACTTGAATCTGCCAAATTCTTTCCCATGGAAAGCCAGTAACATGAAAATTCTCATTGGCCATTTCCATGCTAAGTCTATACCCGTATTTGACTTGGTAGTCACCATTTCGATTCTTAATCCAAACCCAATCATCCGAAATAAGTGAGAGTCCCAACAGAATCTGTAGAATGAGGTTTGCATCCCGTGTGTTGAAAGAGTTTCGAATTAACGTTTCATTCCATTGGCGTCCGACCATAAGATCGACCACCTCATTTAATTGCAAGTCCTCTATGAATTCCGTTTGAATAGTAGGATCCGCTTCATCCATCAACCATGAGTCCCGCCAGATATTGATAGTAGCACCATCAACAACTCGTTTTTGCCAGCCCTGAAGCAGAATGGGTCGTGCTTGACAGATACTTCGCCATATCTGACTTGGATTGCTGCCTATATGTGCTGTAAAGAAATCAGAGTGAGGGAAATATCGTGCCATGAGGATTTTTGCAGCAAAAGAGTTTGGGTATGTAACACCCCACTCCCACGTGACCTGAACCCGATATCGTTGGTGATATCCGAGTCCATGCCCCGCGAGGGTGGCGTACTACATCAGTCAGTCAGACGAATCTCAGTATACATTTTTTTTAATATTCTCATGTGAGCGGAAAGGACAGTAAACAGTCGAGCCCACGTTCAGAAATAAACAGTCTCAGTTTCAGAATTAAACATTTTCAGTTATTACAATCCTTCAACAATAATTTACAATCAT
>JAOQMQ010000196.1:37163195-37197869 GCA_027563845.1 Erythroxylum subrotundum
AATAAATGAATCAGATGGATTCAAACAATCTCACCGATTCAGTATGGTATTTCAATATTCGATAGAATAAGCCAATACACAGAAACAAGAATTAGCCTATATGAGGGGCTGTACCTCCCAAACACACTCACAGTCCAGAAATTCACGCATGCCACTATACAAAATATTCCCCTCCTTATATAACCCATCCTACCCCAATTATTAGATGACATCTGTCACTAAATTGTAACTAACTTCAAGTATTGCTAGAATTCGCCAACTTCTTCTTACGCCTACTGTAAACTAATGGCCTCCTAGCTCTATCATCCTGTTAATAACAGTTTTGTTCAGCTGATGAGAATCAAATACGATGAAGTTGTATTTGGGATGAATATCAGGAGGACTCTTGGAAGATTGTCTGTTCCCAAGATGCAATGCTCCACAAATGTACGACTCAAAATAGATAAAGAAGAAGTACAACAGCTTAGAAGATTCCCCGTAACAGTAGAAACATCATTAACCTTTTGCTTCAAAGAGACTTGTGTTTTGTTAGTTATATTAAATTGAGGGAAACGATTTACCTGCCACTGCTTGCAGCTAGCAATGGCGTCGATTTTCTGAGATGATCTTTACCTAAGAAAAGTGCGTCTGAGTAAAATCATTATGCTGCAATTGAATGTATTTTGAAGGTGTTCTTGCTCTTTTAGCACACAGGAACCGATATTCAAGTCAGATTATTAAATTCCAATTTACGAATATCTCCATTGGTGTAGGAACCATCTGGATAGTTATATCCGTATGTACACACGTTAGTAGTCGAACAGAGGAGAGTTTCGGGGTAGTGAGCTGGTCTCAGTTGGAGGTGGACCACTGTCTCTGGTTCGGCAATTGGGAGATTCCATCGGTGGCAAGCTCTCGCACTGCTTTAGGACATTGCCAGGGAAGGTATCAAGTATATTGAATTTTGGCTGGAATGCTATAATTTCAGGAGCAGGTGTTGTTACCGCACCAATAATACCCGGTCCTGCTGAAAAACTAGCCTTGTACTATCTCAATCGACTTGCAGTTAGTGTGGAAAATATAAGAACAAAGTATCCGCCTTCTAGTAGGACTGGATTTTCCTCAGGAACAACTGCCTCATTGACTCTCGCAGACTTGTTACATTTGTCCCACCAGACTTCTTCACGAAACTGAGCTTAGCACTTGACAGAATGACCGCCGGAATACGAGTCCATGACCCAACTGGACTTCTTCCACTGCACACTTCACGGGTGGTGCAGATGTGAAGTTGAATGTTTCTGCCACATACATTATGATGGATTGTGGTGTCATATGCCTCACTTTCAAACCTACTACTAATCCTCAATATGGTTGAATTTTGGGTAACCTCGCGCAGACTAATTTCCTAGTTGGCTTTGATCTCAACCAAGGGACTGTCTTTCAAGCCAACAGCCCACTGTTTGAATACGTACGCTGATTATATATTGTTGTTAACGTCTTTCTTGGCTTTCTAGTCTTTTAAGATGTCTTCTCTGCAAATAAAATCGTTCAACTCTAAATTTCAATTTAATCAGCTGCTTTATGTTTAGCCCACTGTCGTCTCTTTTGCTAAGCTGTTTATGTTCAGCTCTAAATGCGCATACAACTATGTATAAATGGGCTACAAATTTTAATACAAGGAAAGAAAAAAAGAGAGAGCAATAGAAACAGAGAAGACTGATCAGATCACTGCAAAATTTTCAAGTGGTAAAGGCTGGTTTATCTTAATCATTCGTGGAAGTAGGTTTGAAACTACCCGACTATACATTGCTGGGACCGAAATTTACCATCGGCAAGCAAATCAACAATTAATTTTTCAAGTCTTAGAGCTCCCGGACCAGGCCTCAAAATATCAGCGTCACCCCAAACAGAACAAGTAGCATTTCCAGGCTCACCTAAGCACCAGCCACCAGGCACAACTTCACCAATGTTTCGTTTCAAAATTTCTTGGTCTATTAGATCAAGTACTGGATCATCAGACTTAAACTGAGTGGCAAAGGCTGCGCCACTTTGAATCATGACATCAAAGTCACTAGAGTTGAGGAACCGACCTTCCTGCTTAAAGGGCTTCTCCAAGGACAGGTACTGTAAGTTATGGTTTATAACAGTCTTGTTCAGTTGATGAGAATTGCATAGGATGGACGAGAAGTAATTTGGCAAGGATGAAGGTGTATTTGCGAAGTACATCAGTAGGACTCTTGGAAGATTGTCTGTTCCCAAGATGCAATGCTCCACAAACGTACGACTCAAAATGGAAAAAGAAGAACCTGCAAGAGACGTAAAACTGTTTTTTTTAACCTTACCATTCTCAGTTTGTTCCATAAATAATTGGATAATTTCCATTAAAAAGTCGATCCCATCAGAGCCAGGCAATTTCTACTCCAATTAAAGTACAGAAATTTTAGAAGACAGAGCCTACTACGTGGCTTATTTTCCTCGGACATGAGTTGGTCAAGGACGCCAATAAAATTACCACCACCCAATTTTCAGTGATTTATGGTTAGAGCCACATGTTAAAAGCATTTAGAAATCCATTCTATGTCGCACAGAAAAGCAGTAAGCACAGCAATTGGATCAAATTAGATAAACGACGAAATATGATAGCTGACATGCCACCTATTCTTCATGTATCATTTGTCTTCACACAACAATTACATATTTGACGTGCCACCTATTGGTCATGTATCATTTGTCTTCACACAACAATTGCATCAAATAATATGAAATCATCTTCATTGCACAATAAATGCCAAAGAATAAGGGCTTCCGTGGTGAAATTATGTGAAGAAGTGGCACTTCCATGTTGTTGTATTAATAACTAAAACAGGATAAAGGTAGGTTACAGTGATGTTTCTTTGGCCGTTTGGTTGTTTTACATCAGAATTCATAGTGGTTGACTGGACAGTTCTATTTGAAAGACCTGGAAACCAAGCAAATTATACTCTATTGATCCTAACCAAGTTCTACAAGGAAGATCCTAAAACTTTTGCCCTTAGAAATATGGTAGCTTTTAAGCACAATTTTCCCGTAAGATACCTAAGTGCATTTCAACCTAACTATGCAACAGACAAGTCCTAATTTATATATTGACTCTGGGCTCTGATAGAACTCTAGTTTTTTAGCACTAGAGTAAGTCTGTATTATTGAATGAAAGAGTACTGTATTGCTATTACAGTGGTGATTCTAAGAAACACCCCCAGAGCTGAATGCTCCTCAGAAAGAACAATCCTCTTTCTGCCTACAATAACTTTCTCCCCCCTCCTCCTCACCAACCTCTCAGCCTCAAAACCACCTGGTCCAAAACATTCTGTTTTGCTAACTCAGCCACTAACTAACTAACTCCCCTCTACACCTTCTTTCTTTCTCTTCGAGTATACTCTCCATATCCTAGGCTTATTCCCTTTTTTGTTATTCTCCCCCTTTCCTAAATTATCCTCACCCATATCAGTCCTAACAGGCCCCCATTCAATACATACTGCTTTCCAAGCTCATATCTAGGAAGACAATAGGATGAAAAGTCAATTGTATACATCCTCAGTACATATTATACCCGAATTTGGCAGGAATGGAGTGGCAGTGAAAGTTGGAAATATGCATCAAGATAAAGGGAATAGCTACCTCTAGTTTAATATCTGAATTTATATAAGCCATATGTAATATAAGCTTTTGACCCTCATGGTCTCGCTATCTATTCACAGAAAGGCACCTCAAACTTATGACCAGATAGGTAGCAGAAAAATTAAAAGTAGACATACCACATGAGACAAAATATACAAGAATGAGTTAAGATTTATTGATGAGAAATCTCATTTGCTATGACCCTAATGATACTATGGTTTTCTCCTAGCGAAGGCATCTCACAGAAGACTAAAACCTTCACTATCATCCGTAAACTCTGTACATATCTTAGATGGATCCATGACTCTTAGCATCTATTCAAGGAAAAGCAGCACTCTTATGGTCGCATGCATGCTAATTTATATCAGGTTGCTTTATTCGACAAAAAGTTACTGCAACTGCAATATCCAAGCAACAAATGCTGGTGAAATGAAAAATTGTTGATCACCTAAAATGCAACTGTGACATAAACAGGGCCCCAAATTTCCAACTATACGGCCAACAGATTGTTGTCGCATATCATAGACATGTAATATACACAATTGTATTTGCAAACTTGTCTTTAGTCCCAAAACTGGAAATGATTTCTCCTGAAAAATGATAACGAATGGAAGAGTTACCCATCGAGTCCATTTTCTTAAAATTTTAAGTCTCCAACTCTCTACAGAAGTTTATCCCATAATGCTCATAAATCTTGCAAAATATACTATAGCTAGCTAGTAATCAAAAGCTGTCTCAAAATCTCTGGTAATCCCTTATAGATTCTGTTTCTTCATATAGTCTATCTTCCACATTTTTATTGATTTCCCATCCACCTTAACCATGCTTCAAAAGAAAAAAATCAAGAAGACTAGGTTATCTTGCGTCCACATAGTATCCACTCCATGATCTCTCAAACAGTTTGCAGTTAACTTATTCCGAGTAACAAATCCAGGTAGGGAAGGTATCCATTTTACCTGCATATTTTGTAAATTCTACCGTATATTTGGTATTAAACAGATGAGCCCATGGAACTTAACATATACTTTGGTGAAACAATCTTCCATGCTTTATCCACTATGTCAGCAAAATTACCATGAGCCTCTGAACTAGCCACTATGGAATTATATGTTCCTGTCCTACGGTAAGATCATAGTTTAACTAGTTCCACTGCCATGTAACATATGATAATGTATCAGCACCACGAATGAATTTGATTTTTATTGCCTCCACAAACTAGCATCAGATCACAACTAAAGTGGAATGCTTTCAAGTAGGTATACTTCAAGAGCTGAATGCTGCACAAGCAGTTGTCCTACTACTATTAGCAAATGAAGTAAATCTAACTCCCTCGAACACTGATAATATAACTATGCATAGTTAGTGTAGCCTCGAACACTGGGATTCCCCAACTACATTCACCATGATTTGTTTTGATCACTTTTCGTAGTGAGGCTATAAGAATTTAATTATTCGGAACAACAAAAGTGAGAGTTATATCTCTTGAATAACAAATTAATTATACTCTCGTAGTGATGAGTAATTAATTTCGCATATCGATAAATATGTTTAGGGAGGTCCATATGAGCAACTTTAAAATATTTGCAGAAAACACCAAATTATTAAATCACCAATTTACTACCAAGATTTCATTTGCAGTTGGTTTTCCTTTTTGTGTGAAAAATGTGGCTCTCCAAACTAATTTAGTAGTACTATATTCTTTCCCATTTGGACAAGTATTGTTGATATTCTTTACCTAGACAAAAAAATTTCTTTTGACCACAAAGCTGTACCAGGAAAGCAAACATACCTGTAAATATTCTGAAAGAATTAGGTAGCTCCCGCTTTTGAGTAGCATAAAACATCTGAGTTTTCTCCAATAGATAAAGTCCTGGATCAACAATTATTGGCTTCAACTTTCTAGCTCTGCAATAATCGACACTTTTAGTTTACACCCCACGGTGAGAAGAACACATTATCTTGACGATAATATAACACACCAGAATCAAGGAAAAAGAAGAGAAAATATATAGAAGAGTATCATACTCTCTCCAGCCAATGTAACTCGTGTGATTCACAAAATTATGATCTTTGGGCAAATATGAAAAAATGTGAAGCAGATCTGCGAGACACAGAAAACCCAAATAAATAACATAATAAAGAGTTAAAGAACATGCCAAAACCACAATGACGGTGTAGTAAAACCCAATATTAGGCAATCAACCTACAGAAAATGAACCACATAATTTGAAATCAGCCTGTAAATAGAAAATACGGTGAGGAAAAAATGGTTAAGAAATGTTACCATCTTGAGTAACGAGGGGATAATCTTTAGCGCCAAGATTAACAAACCAATGCCACTTCTTGGACAACCTCAACAATATGGCTGCGCCATGTAGTGTGGCTGAGATGGTTGACGAACCTTTTGGGTAAGCGAAATCAGCTTTCCCAATCAAGTTGACATTCTGAGCAGCTTTAAAGACGGGAACGGACTGAAGAGTGAGAGCTAAGCGATCACGTTCAGCCTGCGGAGCAAAGAGGTCTAGGTGGATAAGGTAATGGTTTTTGGGGTGGTAAGTAGCAAAAAGGAGCCTCAGAATCCTAGAGGAGTCGCCTTTGGAGCCGGAGATCAGGTAAGCAAAAGAGGGTGTTGGTGGATCGGATTGGATGTTGGTGAAAGAGGGTCGTTGGGACGGGAAGAGAAATGGATCGAGTGGGGTATCGATGGTGGCGGTGGTGGAGGCGGAGGCGGAGGCGGAGGAGGAGGAGGAGGAGGAGAGAAAGAGGATAAAGAGGAGGGAGAAAAAGGAGGTGGCTGCTATGACGGAGAGGGTGGTTTTGGTGATGGTGGTTGGAAGCTGTTGGGGTGATTGTGGGATTTGCATTTCGGGGTATGTGTTAGTGTTACGAACAGAGAGCTCCGAATTCCGATCGTTTTTGTTGTGTCCCCGTGTCTGTACTTCTGATTATCCAGTTTTATTACGACAAGAGCCATTGTCTTAATCACTACTGTAACAATAAGCTCAGCGTGCGAGCATCAGATTCTTGATAATTATATTATTTTTAAGAAAATAAGAGAACTAGTCAATTCATAAAATGTTTTCCTCTGCAAGAGTCAGACCTATCTTTAGAAAATTTTGGTATTTTATAAGAATGTCATTAATTAAGGGTGAAATTGTGAATTACTGAACCTTCCTAAATTTTACAAATTAGTGAAGTGTTGGTGTTAATAATGTACATTAAAATATAAGCCTACTTAAAAAATGTTATTAGTAAATAACTTATTTCACTCACATCTTTTACTCTCAATCAAGCTTAACTTCGGGTAAGGAAAAGAACCGTATCTGTCTAGAGCTTATTCTTAATTTGTCCCTATTTTGTCTCAGTACATAAGAACGACCTGTTCTTTTTTTTACTTTACCGGCCTTGCTTTAAATACATTAAAAATAATTTAAAAGTGAAAAATATTGTCTAGTATCAACATTTCATCCACATCTCTTACAGATACCCTAATGTCCAAAAATCATTAGGAAAAGAAAAACTAAAGTCAACAAAAGTACAGACTTATAAAAAGGATTTGGTAAGTGGTAACGTTGCATCTTCGATGGATTGGCACTTGGAGACTTCTTTAGTAGCGTCTACCTGCAGACAGAGAATGAATCATTTTTCATATCTAACTTGGTGATGTATCATTTTCCATAGATAACTTGCTGTTATATTTTTGATTTACATTAGATATTCTAGTTTAGTTGGACTAATCTTAAGCTTTAAAACTCCACTTCAAAAATTTTAGAGGAGATAAATCTGAAACCCCAAGATTTCTCATATTTCTATATAGCTAGCCTGTATACTTCTGCGTATAAGGAGCCGTCACATACTTGATTGGTCGATTACTGATTGATCACTGGCCCATCCTGCTCAGCATCAAATTTTCAGCAACCCTCAAATTTTCTAGTAACTTCAACTCTCACTCTATTGCTGAAAATAAGGCGTCCGTAATTAATGATTCGAACTCAAGACCTACTATAAGGAGGCCTTAAGTGAGAAAGGTAGATCAGTTGGGCGGAACAAGATCTTCTGTCCAATTTTTATGTTGTTTTATTGTGTCTAGTAAATCTTAGTCATTCATTTATGAAGATCCCGTATAAGTCCCACATAAATAAATATAAGACCCATATAAATAAATGGCTGAGATTTACTGGATACAATAAGACACTATAAAATTGGACAGAAGATCTGGAATCCAGTTGGGCACCACCCCTTGCTGTTATATTAAGCGTCCTGACTTGACATTATAGCCCTTTATCTGACACAGAGCTACGCGGATCTATTCCATCTTGTAAACAATATATTTCATTTCTGACATCACTTGTGCTTCTTTTTCATATATGTGATGATGGTGGAAAAAGTAAAGTAAGAATTGTTTACTTCAATGCAAATCAGAGACCTCGTGAGGAAACCGAAGACGTAAACCTCAAGCAGAAACCGGCCATGGAACAGCCCAAAGTATCCGACCATATAGAATGGGCCCCAGTTGCATGGACCCTTCTCGACAAACTCCGACTTCAATCGCCGCTGATCCAGTGCATCACAAACTTCGTATCCATGGATATCGTGGCCAACACTCTCCTGTCTGCTGGCGCATCCCCGGCGATGATACACTCAATTGAAGAAATCCCAGACTTCACACCTCACGCTCACGCTCTCTATATCAACACAGGTACTCTCTCCCCGGACTGGCTTCCTGCCATGAAAGTCGCGGCGGAGGTGGCCACCGCGTCAGGGAGGCCTTGGGTTCTCGACCCAGTTGCTGTTGGGGCTTCCGGTTTCCGGTTGAGGGCTTGTTTGGAGCTAGTGCAAAGGAAGCCTACCGTTATTAGAGGGAATGGGTCTGAGATTATCGCCCTCTCCAAGGCTTCTGTGGGAACCACCAAGGTATAATCAACTAAACTACTATTTTATATTTCTTTTGAATTTTCGAATGCTCTGTTTTTATCAATTTTGTTTGTCTTTGATCCTCTCCCTGTTAAGGCACTACATAGAGCCAGCGCTATATGCCATTTGTTCTGCAATTTAACAAACTAATGCCTGATGGGTTGGTTGGTTTTCGTAAAGCTTTAGACGTTTCGTTGTCTTTCTACTTTCCGTGAAGAGTAATCACCTACTATCTTCTTCATTTGCCTTTTCAGAAGGAAATATAAAGTGTGTATAATCATTGTTTTCCAATTGATTAGAAGTAGGTGAAAGCGTGTGCTTTCAGACCAAAAAGGAAAAGAATGCTCGCAATAAATAATTTGAAGATCATTTGCCTATCCGAATCGACCAGTTGTAATTGTAAAGGCTTATCATCCAAAATCCATTGCAAGTATTGTTGTCGTTATCTTTATGTCCTTCATAGCCAAATTGATGATGGAGTTTCATCGTGAAGGGAGTTGACAGCACTCATGAATCAATGGATGCAATGGAAGCCGCAAAGTCTTTGGCTCAAGCAAGTGGTGGCATAGTTGCAGTATCAGGAGCTGTTGATGTTGTGACAGATGGGCAACACGTTGTTGGTGCTCATAATGGGGTACCTACTATGCAAAAGATTACTGCTACAGGATGTGCAGTCACTGCCCTCATTGCTGCATTTGTTGCTGTTGACCCTTTACATGCTTTTGAAGCAACTGCTTCAGCTTTGTCGATTTTTGGTGTTGCTGGTGAGATGGGAATGGAGATGGCCAAAGGGCCTTCTTCTTTGCGAATGCACTTGATTGATTCTCTCTATGGACTTAAACAATTTGATGTACTTTCACGTGTGAAGATTACCAGCCTTGACGAAATCAGGAGTTCTGTTAAGTAGGATGCCTATATAAATGCCATACTTGGGTTGTTTGTATTAGATGTGAAGAGTTATCTATGAAGTTGTATATAGTAACATTCCCTGTCTGACAACATGCTCTACTGGAATTTAACTACTGGAGTATCTATCTCCAAGAATCAGTTCCAATCCTTGCATGGATGACTGAAAAAGTATGCTTCCGGTTTGGAGTTTAGATCTTTGAATCAATGAAATCTGCAGCCTTTCTTGATAATGATAATGTGTCTCAAAACTGCTTAATTTGATTTAAATTGAGTTGATATCCTGAACGAGATTAATACTGTGAAGCTTTACTATAAATTGAGCTATAATTTGAGTTGGATGGTATTGTGAAGCTTCACTATAGAATTTACTTTTTATGCCTATTTTTTTCTATATTTCCAATCTGTAGGTCTAGCCTCAACCTGCAAACTGGCGGTGCAAATTATATTGAAGTAGGACATTGGTCGATATTTAGCATCAATTATCTTAGTTCATGATACATCTCGATGTTCAACAAACTCATTAAACCAAAGACAGGACACAGGAACCATATCAATACTGATTCACACTTAAACAAACCGGGAATTTCTTCAGATTCTGAATGTACTTAGTACTTTAGGTAGACTGTCATCCTCAGTAGTGTCTCTGCACCATCTGTGAAATGCTGCCCTGTTGGAATGAGTTCGCGCAGTTCAGCAAACCCTATGGAATTTTTGAACTTGCCTGTTCCACCAGTCACTGACAAATGTGACATGGTGCTACCTATCTTGTATACGCCATAGAAGTTAAGACTGTCCCCGAACTCTCCTCCCTCGAATATGGCAGTAAATGCCATCATCTGTGTGCTTCCATCTGCAGAGCTAGCCACATAAACACCCTGAGCTTTCCCAAGTTGCTGAGTTCCTGACTCGGGGCTGGAGGTCAAAATATCGTCGATGACAGTGATGGTTCCAAAGCCTAGTCCCAACCCATCTGGTCCTAATTGGGTTTGAATCTGACCATTGGAGATCTGAGCATTAGGCTGCCCAGCAAATGCTGTACCAGCCAAGCCAGTTCCAAGTGGAATGCCAGTGAGACCATTGACAGTTGGAATTGCTCCGTTTGCATTGGGAATGGCTACCCCGTTCTTGGGGGGAAGGAAACCTATTGGCCTGGCAAATGGAACTTGACCGGTATATATGTTCCCCAGCAAGCCAGTTATTGGCCTAGCAGTAGGATTACTGCCACCAAGAATGTCGTGCATATAGAACTCAAAAACTGGTTCACTTCCTGGAGCAGGATCAACAGCAGCGGCAAAGACTGATAAGGATATTATAGTGAGCAAGACGGCAGAGGAAATGGAGGGTGAGAATCGCTGGAACATCTTGTGATTTTCGCTGTTTACGATGCTTTTTCCCCCGCGTTCAGGAATTCAGAAAGTGTGGAACTTTGGATGAGTATGCCAGGAAGATGTGGACTTTGGCCTTTATAGAAGGCTTATGCAGTAACTTGCATGGAGCAGTTGCAAAACTTGGAGATAATGAAGTTGTTGGAGCTGGTTCAAGTGATTCTGCGTTAGGTATATCACCTATTCATCATCTCTCTCTCTTACACTCCTGTTAATTCACCCATTGATCATTTAGTGAACTAATAATTTAAAACTGCTAAGCAACTGGCTTGATTTTTTCCTCAAAAATGAATAATTTTTAGCTCACTGATAAGTTCAAGATATAACAAAACTGAATTAATTACATCAGCTAGCAATCAATGAAAATCTTTCATTCGAGCTTAGGACAAGCTTAGACGACTGTCACATCAATGCTTAATTCAACTCGAGTTTCATATTAACTCCGTCCAACTTTATTTGGTAGAAAGTAAAAGAAGATTATGGTTTGCATTATCTGGTTTGGTGTGGTAGACTCAACTAAACCAAAAACATTCTTTTTCCATGAACGAGAGGTGACCATCCACAGATGAGCAAATCATCCTGGCAAAAATGAGAAATGATGTAGGAAAATAAAATCATGGCAAGGCTGTATCATCTGTCCGCCTCAGTGAATCCTCGTAATTCGTGACTTTGCCTGGTTTAGCAACAGGGGCCATCAATTTCCATACTGTATAAGAACACAGAAAGACAAAATCAGAGTTTTTGAGTTTTTTTTCAGTTTTACTAAAAGAAACTTTAAGGTAAGTAATTTAGTGGTATAAATCTCAAGCTACACTAACTTCTAAGCTTGCAATGAAACAGGTAAAAAGCAAACATCTAGTGAAGAAGATGAGATATTCCTCTCTCGTTCAATCAAGTAAACCCAAGTTCACTTACAGTATACAGTTGCTGCAAGCCACTCGTTCACTATTTTAACCCATGTACTTGCCCAGCCAACATCTATGCTCCATCTTGAGCATTGAAAGAGATGATACATACTCAGTACGTAGAAGAAAATTTTTTTGTTTGCAAATAATTAATAATTCAGTTCCTTACTTTCTTGCTGAGTTCTTGAGGTTCCAACTGATGAATAGCATTCCAAAATACATGGCCCCCAAAGCAAATACAAGGTGAAAAAATCCATAGTCATATGGTATATCATCCTCTTCTTGATCTCTATTTCTGCCGAACTGGCCAGCATGCAAGACCAGGTGATCATAGTTACAGTCAGGCAAACAGAACTTACAACAGTCACAGTTCTTCATAAGACAAACGAAGATTATCTACCTGAAATGACTGCGAGTCAATTCCGGTGGAAAATGTCGCCATGACAATGGCACATATCCCAAACAGGAAGCTCTGGAAGTAGACAACATATATAACAATCAGAGACGGGAAACGATTAAAGAGAAGCAACCATTAAGACCTTGAGAGATCTAAGTATGGGGCCAGAGGCCCAGAGATCCTATTGTCACATATTACTCCAGGCAATTTTTTCGTGTCTTAAATTCAGTACATCAAAAGAGAAACTTTTATCATGCAAGTGACGAGGTGGTACCAACACCAGGTTAGTTTTGTGTTTATGTTCTCAAAGATAAGTTCAGTCAAATCATACAGAACATTTAGACAAATGACAATTTCAGCAGTAGGTAGCAGAATTTATGTGGTTGTATCACAATTAAATACGAGAATGTATGTACTACGTGCATTTAATCTTTTCTTCACTCTGAATTAAGACAATCCTGCAAAATATTGTATCTCTTCGTTTGACATTATCCGTTTCCACAGAGACTGTTAAGGTATTCATCATCTCAGAATCTCATGGAAAGGGAAAAAGAATGACTAACTCACAAAGATTGTCGTCCAATCAGTACTATGTGCATTTGCTTCAGATTTTTTGTTGCATTTGTCATTTGCAGGCTCACTGAAAAGAAATGGTGTTTACTGGAAGAGTTAGACCTCAATAGATTGATCGTAAGCCTCATAACTTCGAAGCTTTTGCATAGTCTTCGAATATAAATGATAGCCTACTGGTGAATCAGATCTTTTGGCAAAATAAAAGCATTAATTCAGTCTGGATCCTAGAGCAACTAATAGAAGTTTGACTCCTTTCCCATTTTCGTACCTTCTTATGGCAGACCAGCAGAGGAAGACGAGGTAAGACGCCATAATCCCTGAAGACAAAAGGCCTCTATTGATCTAAACAATGTGGCACAAGAAATAGTCAACTTACTATGCAAAACTTTACCGGTAAAAGAATGAAATTAGATGCAATCACATAATAGCTACATTGGATGACATGAATTTTGGAGTGATGGATGTTACTTTTGCAAAAACACTATGAAAACCTCTCAATGATTAGGTTTCACATCGAACTCTTGGTCACTAGTTGATGCTTCATCGAAATTTTTGTTTCGGATTCCAATAACTAACATGAATTCGGCTATAGATAGCCAACGTTGCAAGGAGTTCATTTGAAGAGTATACCTTGGAATGCAAAGACATAGCCATCATAACTGCAAGCAGAACTGCAGTCCACGTGATGAAGAATATGTTGAGAGAACATTCTAGTCGGAGTCCATAGAAAATGTACATCACCACAATACCACATACAGAAGCCAAATAAAAGATGGTTGACATGAACAATCCAAAGGAAGCACTGTAAAATGGACAGAAAATCCATCAATTGTCTTTAGAACATGTTAGTATTGGAATATGTACTAAATACAGAAATGTTTATGCAATAAAGCTCATTGAGAACTTCTTGTTTTCCAATCATAAGAGTATTTTGCAGTTCATGAGAAGCTAATACCTTTTCTTCCTTTCATCACCAGGCATCCAGTAGTTGTTCCACCATGTGATAAATTCAATGATACTTACAAGTTGGAGGACTAGAAAAATCCTGTAGATCAAAAGAATATGTTACCGAAAAGAAACCAAAACTCATGGCTTAGTTCTTCTGGAGAAAAATTTTGCAGTTGAAATTCTTATGTTGTATTAATAACCATTTGAGACTGAATCTAAGAGGGATATAAACATGGTTTTCGATATTACCCTGCACCAATTCGAGCAAGTTCACCTGCAGAAAATTTTGGTTCAAATAGTCAGTTCCTCTATCTGGAAACTGATCAACTCAAGCGAAGGTCCAGGAACAGATCACTGTACGTATGTAATGGTTTAAAATATAAGATTTTTCTTAATTTCTCTACAGGCTTCACTTACCATATAGCTCAACGTACGTTGCAGAAAGGAAGAAAGGAATAGTCATCGATATCATCAATAACAACAGCTTCAGTGCCCACCAGTTTGAATGCCAAGTATTGCGGATTTCATTCAACTTTTTTGTTTTTATGGTTGTGCTAAACATAACCAAGAAAAATATCTGAACTCAAAACATCAAGGAAATATCTAAAAAAAACATTTTCTCAAGCTTTCTGCTCAATTCCACAAGCTCTTTATTAGTTAGGGGTAAGGTTGTATACTGCTAAACTTTTTCAGACCTTGCATTCAGAGACCATATCTGTAATTAAAAGGATACAAAGCAACCTAAACTCACACGAAGAACTCCTAGTGTATGAGAACAATTTTGTCCCCCAATTCCACAAGCTCTCAAAACTGCACACACACAAAAAGAAAAAACGAATGGATCAACAGCCAAACAGATAGAAAGAAATTCAGTGTTACTCTTTCGGAGTCCCAACCTTGTTTTACTATCCAAGTAAAATGCAGGATAGCATTGTATGTATATAAAGGTTCCTCAGTTATCGAAGGACTCATTCTAGTTATTGTAATATGAAGATTTTGTGACTGAACCTTCACAGTTTCTGGCCAATGCCTAGTAACTCTTTTAAGGAACTATGTAAGTTTACCAGAAAATGATGCTAAAGTAGGCAAAGGGAATAACACTGACTTACAGTTGAACACAGATAGAATCTTCTGTCCATAATCACGAAAAACCCAAGCCTTCAGATTTATTATCAAGAAGATGATGCCATAGACATATCGAGCCTGCAAAGACTTCTTCTTTGCTAACAAGTAGTCAGACTCATTTTGTTCCAATTGAAGAGGCAATTCTTCCTGTACAACCTCAGAGTTGCCTGATCTCGTATTGACTGAAGCAGCCGCTGGTTTAGTTGACACAATTTCCGGACCCATTCCGTAATTTTGAACAATACAATGCGCTGCAACTAAATTCTCATGCTGTCACCATTACTACTGCCAGTAAGATTGCCATCTCAAAGGGCCATTCATACCAAACAAAATGCAGATTTTCCAGTAAACAATAACCACTGTAGTTTCAAAATCATTTACATGGTTCAATTTTATTAATGAGAAATCAAGCTCACTGCAGTCCCACTGTTATCTTCTTCACTTAAAGCTAAGAATACGGTCCAAGTTTCCAAACCAACCCTGCAGTTTAATATATTCTAAAAAATATTCAACACCTACCCACCAAGTAAATAGCAGCTTGTTTAGCAAAGGAAATTTTAAGGGATGGAAGCTTCACTAAGTTTAATTGAAGAGATGAATGCAATCTACATATCCACTGAATTTTTAATCATAATGGGCGGAAGACTGAGCCACGACATTAGGAAAAAGAAAGATATTTGCTTGTAAAGCAACCAAGTGTGACACTAATGACGAGTGTACAATGTCAGTAACAGCAAGTCAAGAGAGAAGCAGGAAATAAACAAGGAAACGAGCATTTTGCAGAACCTTTCATAGCCTGAAGACGGTAGCTTAACCTGACTTTCCTTGGCAGAACTGGAGTTCCTTCATAACTACGTGGTTGCACCTAAGAAAATGGACAGAATGATTATGTACAGCACCTCAGCTGCAATAAACTTTAGAGGCCCTTATTGGGGTCGTAGCCGTTGGATCATTAAGGGTTTTGATAATGTCCATTTCCAAAACATTATCAGACAAAATAAGAACTTGTTAGTCACATGCATTAACACTTTTATGATACATTTCATCACAAAACGAGTCTTTTTTAATTACATACTGTCCTTTCTCTCCATGTCTTTTTGACTTTTGTTCACATCATCTTTCATAGTCACAGCTCATTTCAACATTTTTTTTTTTTTGAAAGGGAAGCAAGCTTTGGAGCAAATGGTGGCTTGCATGTTTCTTCTGTAAGGAAACACTGAAGTGGAGCTAACTGATTGATTAGTTTGTTTTGTGGTCACAGACAAAGCGGGCAAAGAGACCTTCGTCTACATGTTCAGCGAAATTCAATTAGTTTTGTCTAAACTTGGAAAGTTTCTTCTACTTCCAGACCGTGTAGGACCAAATTAAATATATATACTAATCAATTAACACGCTCCCTCTAAGCTTTTCAGTATGAGTAGACCGACGGTCATGGGATGGGACAGTGCTCGAGGCCACCAAAAGCTGTAAGCGACTAATTAGCAAATACTGATATGTTTAAATACAGCAATTCAAAATCATAGTCTGAATTAATTAGAATACTAATTATAAACATTCATGGTATTGACAAGTCATGTTTGGTTTGATTATCATACAGAAGTAACGATGATATTATTATTATACACTTGAATCTTCTTGAAACTGAATACTATCACATCTCAAAATAAGAAATAGCCAACAGGTGGACAAACTTGTGGAGGTGAAAAGCCAAGTAATAAAAGCGAGAATTGAGTTTGTTTCAAGTAGGTGTGAATGTTAAGAGGGCGTAGCAGTTAGCCGCCTGAGTAATAAGCTTTCTCATCTCCTCCTGTAAGTTGCCTCTCCTTCCTCTGCTCAGACGTTAAATAAAAAGAATGTGAAAACATCGTAGATGATGACTCAAATGTCAATTATACAATCAACCCAAGCGTACCTTTTACGTTGCGAATTGAATAACACGTCAGTCCACAGAAATAAGTTGATAACAATTAATAATGACCAGTTTTGCTTTCAAGAGGTAATCGAATTAGTGGACTTTGGGTTCAAGTTGTGAAGTTGAGATTGGGAAGTTGTTTCTGACCTTAATGATTTATCAGTAGCGAACACACATTGACATTGTAAATGTCGATACGTTGAACCATCATTCAATTCTGAATTGTTATTTCTTGGTAATCATTCAATTAGTTACTATTTAGTTTTATAAATAATTTTTATCAATAATAACAAATTTACCTCAAGCACTGTTGCCTTGGTGAATAGAACGTGAACGATTACACTAAAAAATCATACCAAGTAAATTCTCATAAAAGACTAAAAGGATCACAAACAGCTGTACTTAAAACTTTACCTTCTAAACAGAATTTTCCTATACATGCAATTTAATAACACAATTATTCACTACAACAATACATGCTATAGACAAATAAAGAACATCATAATTTAACGAGATTCGGCCCATTATGTCTACTTTTTCGGACACTACTAAATTAATATTTTACTATTTTTAGGAAATAATACAAGTGAAATATTACAAAAAAATATATGAAAATTTTGTCTTAAGGAAAGACTATTTTGGAATATCTAAAATAAGTGAAGAAGTCTTCTTTATATTTGTTCAGTATATTTTGGAATATCTAAAATAAGTGAAGAAGTCTTTTTTATATTTGTTCACTATGGGAATATGTCGTAACATTAACATGGACAAACTCTTTTTCAAAATTGTGTTCTTACTCCTTGTCTTTTCCAACATCAAAACCACTTCATATAAATGAAACTCTAGATTAGATCATCCATTCTCTCCTATTCTTCAACATATTATGTTCATATTTTCTTTACCTTATTTTATGTCATAAAACTTTATTGTAATGGATGTTTAAGTGCTTAAAGTCACAAACTTCTCTTTTTTATATGTATAATTATTTCATCTCACCTTTTATAACATATATTTTCTAATGTTTGAACCTCTTTATTTACTATACTGTACTGATGATTTTAAGCATTATATAATTTTGTTAATCATTTTATATATTATGAATGGTATTGCCCTTTATAGAAGAAATTTCATGTTTATAATATTTTTCTCTTGTTCAAAGCACTAATAAAAAATTACTTCAAACACTTTATTATTACTCTTTACTTTGATAATGGTGGAGAATTACAAGAATTAGATTACTTTATATCTCTCTATGGCATTTCTCATCTTACCTCTCCTCCATATGTGCCTGAACACAATGGTCTCTTCAAATGCCAATTTGTGGAATCTGTTTTTCCATTCAAATATGTTCAAACTCATTTTGTTCATCAAAATTTAGAAACATTTTTCAGCTGGTTCTTCCTGTGTCAAATTTTCACACTATGGATGTGTCACTCATCTCGTCTTCAATAGCCTCTCCCTTGTACTTGAATCCATCTCACTATCCATCTCTACCAAACTACAAAAAGCTTTATATCTTTAGTTGTTTATACTACCTATGACTTCGTCCCTATTTTAGTCATAAACTTGAATTTAGATCTTTCCCTTCTGTGTTTGTTGGGTACTTACTGATCTAAAGTCCATATGTTTGTCTTAGTCCTTCCACTTCCAAAATTTGCACATCTCATCATGTTAAATTTATAGAATTTGTCTTTCCATTTAAATATATTCAAATTCATCTTAGTCGTCTAAATTTAGAAACACTTTCCAGTTAGTTTCCACTTGCGTCATTTCTTCCCACTATAGTTGCGCCACTTAATAAGTCTTTAACAACCTCTCCTTTATGTTCGGATCCTTCTTATTGCTTATCTGTAATCAATTATCCCACATCCTCAATCGATTGTTCATTATACGAAGCTTCCCATCCCATAATTGAAACCCCATTATCTTATCAGCCACAACAATTCTATGACACCACTAATAGTCCATGTCACTTATCCTCTCCTTCCTTACCACTATTTCCAAATCCCCTACCTTTAAACCTACCCACTAATGCATATACCATAACCACTCATTCTAAAAACCATATCCATAAACCCATCCAAAAACTTGTTGGAGCTCTAAGCAATAATGCTCACAAGATCTCTACAATCACTCAACCAATAACAAACTACTCACACAAGATGACTAAAAAATTATGAACACAGGATTTTAACATAGAAAACTCTCAAATGTAAAGGTAAAATTATGAGACAAATTGATAGTAAAATTTACTCAATCAAATAGCAAGATATAAATGACAAAAGATTTGAACCCTCTCATTCAAGAACACCTCATAAAATAACTACAACAAATCTCTCAAAAACTCCTCTCTAAAGTTCTTTCAAAAGACTTTTGCTAACAACATTTAAAATTGAGTATAAATTGATAGACACACACACACACACATGGAGTGAAACATACAGATATATACCAATATTACTCCTAACCAAATTATAGAAATTAAACTTTAATAAAATTATAGCTGATGAAAGTTATTGGACTTTAAAACTCTTTTATCATCATGTATTTCTGTCCCATACAACTAATGTCTCTCAAATTTATTTTTAAATCTTATAAGATAAGATTTTATATTGCACATGGTCACCCACAACTCCATCCCTTTTGATTCGTAAAGACAACTAAAGATTGTATACTACACACACGCACCCATAACTTCATTCCTTTTCAGTTATGAAGATAGTTAACACTTCTAGAGTTCAAATTCAGTGGAATTAAACAAATAAATGTCCATAGAATGAGGATGGACCCATAATAATCCCCCCTTTAACCCATTTCAAAAAAAAATCAACCACCTCTTCTATCATTTAAAAATTATCTGACGAGCTTATTACAGACCTCAAGCTTACTCCTGACAGCTACCTTCTTTAATATGTCGGCACTATTCTTGTTTGCATTTTTCTTTAAAGAACTCATCTACTCTTGCATTGACATGAGCCAAAAGTTTTTATCTTTGAATGATTGCACTTTTTGGAATTTCTTAGGCTCCCTTTCAGCAGTAACTAGGAGATATTTTGAAATAGGGCATCTTATCAAAGGCTTCTTCTTCTTAGTTAACCTTTGAAGTTGGACACTTTCCAACACTTGAGTATATTGCTCCCCCTACTCGTGATGCTCATGAACCTCTTATATATCATCCAAATGATATGTCTCATGCGACTCATCTCCATCAGGTTGCATTTGATCTTTAACATCATATGCTAGCTAATGTCCTTCACTTTCTTCACTTATAAGTTGATCAACAGAAAATGTGGTAGAATCTACAGTACCAAATGATAAACTGTTGAAATAGTTTTATCTTTTTTAATGTAATCTGCACTCATCTCACTCTCATAAAAGACTATATCCCAAAACCTTCCACTTTTTTTGGGGTAGTAGAGCTTATATCTAAACTGCTCATCACCATATCTAACAAACACATAAGAAGTAGTCTTCGAATCCAGTTTCCATCTCTACTCCTTTGGCACATGCTTAAGGACTTTATATCCAAACACTCTTATATACGTATAAGTCAGATCTTTCCCTTTTTATACTCTTTCAGGAATATTAAGATTTAAAAGGACTCTTGGATCTTTATTAATCACGTACCCTATAGTTTTGATTGCCTCACACCAAAAGGACTTTGATAGTTTTGACATTCAGAGCATGCACTAAACCTTCTATGATGGTTTTATTTATCCTCTCAACAACACTATTATTGTGGGGTATCAAGTTCCGTCTTTTGTTTTATGTCATGTATTGCATAATAATTCTCAAATTCGTTAGAGGTGTACTTTCCTTCATTGTCGATTAAGAGACACTTCAGTTTTCTCTCTGTCCCCTTTTCATCATGACATAAAATCTCTAAAAGGTTCTTAACACTTGAATTTTTATTTTCAGCATAAAGGCGCAAGTCTTGCATATAGCATCATCGATAAATGTAACAAAGTACTTGTTACCACCCAAACACTCTATCTATATATGTCACGACCCAGAACCACATCGGACACATGACAACCGCCGCATACCCAGGTTAAGGATACTTACGGTACCCTTAACCCGACTATACAAGGGTAATTGAATATCCTTTGAAAACTTTTGGACAGCATAACGACTGTATTTTGAAAATCTTAAAACTCAACTAAAATACCTATAAATCAGTTTTAAACGCACTTCTATATTCACATTTAAAACTCTACCACAACTTTTGGACTTTTAAGTCCACTTAAGAGCAATCTCAACAACAGTACAAAAGGTTCATATATAAGGTCATTTACAAACCACAAGACAATCATGAGTTAATTTACAAAATCGTAAAGCATATCAACATAACCAACTTAATAAAAACAGTTCATGAGTCACTATACAACAAAAGTACAAAACAGAGACTACCCATATTGGGTAATGCCCCGAAAATGTCAAAAAATCGCACAATCCACTCAGAGCTTCAAGCTAACCAAATTAACCTACATGGTTGGAATGCCGAGGGAGTGGGTGAGTACAATATGTACTCAGTGAGTAGGAAAAATATGTATCCCAAACAGAACCTGATACACACTTAAACAGTCTAGATAACCTAAGGATGGGTTTTTCTCGCATCTAGCATGCACATAACCACTAATGAAGTGAACATACATGACATAGAAACACATAGGCTTAGCCTATGACTCAACATATACTAGTTAGGAACTACGTAGGTCTAGCCTATTAATCACTCGTCCAGTGAACATAGATTTTAGTTCCAGTACACAAGAGCAGAAAAACATCACATGTATAAATCAAATCTTATCGAAAAGTCAAATCTCATAATAGGCCAAAATAGTTATGTGTGTCGCCACTAGTCAGTCAAATTAGTATGTACACCCACCGATTCCTGGTGTTAGCTCAACTTTTATCTGTAGTGAGTCCATACTACGGTTGATAAGAGTGTCATGACCCTAGGTGATGACCTCATTGGTGACCAGACCTCTAGGTGTGCAATCACCCACAAGTCCCGTAGAAAGGTATCGATACGAGAACTCGACTTTTATGTACCAGTGTTAAGGGTACATGGGTCACTTAATCTATTGTGCCTAGCACACGAATGGTTAATCGTTACCTCACCAATTACAAAAATCATATACAAATATTAAGTACTAAAATCAAGTAAAGCAACATGCCTTTATTTATTAGTCCAACAGATAAAATGGAACCTTGCCATGGCTCTAAGCCAAAAGAGAACACATACACGTAGCATACATAACTCAGTTATGCATTTGTAAGTTCCAAAAAATTATTTCATGCAATAAAAGTCATCTTTTGTATTCCAAGTGCAAAATTATTCAAAAATGTAGTTTCAGAAAATAAAACGTTGTCATTTGCACTTCAAGTGCAGGTTTGTTGAAAGCAATATCATTTATCAAAATACGTAATAAAAACATCATATGCATTCCAAGTGCAAAGAGTTATTCAAAATAATGTCGTTTATTAAATGCACGAGTATACTAGCATCTATTTGAGATTCAATTCTACTATGCATTACTTAGGTTCAAAATTCACATACAAGTCATCATGCATATCTTGGGATGTCCTAATCCCATTTGAGAGATATGGTTTCTTCAACTCACCTCAAAAGAAGGTGTACATTCTCTTGACTTGAATGATTCTTGTTACGAGCTCCTTGATCTACAACTCCCTAGCCTATATACATATAAATATATAATGTATTTACTACTCAAATATGTATCTCATATTCATACACTACCATATAAGTGTATAAAACACGATATCATTATCTTTAAGCTATAGGATTCGGCCATTCTCACATGGTTACTTCCCTTATTATTCTTATAAGCTTTCTTTTGCATTTTCCAAGGCATTTAATGCCTTTGATCTAATACTTACACATTTTAAAGCATAATTAAGCACATTAGGCCATTACTCATCAATCTAAGCAAAAATTCAAATTTACTCTAAGTAAACATGAAACCTCTTTCCAATGCATACCATTACAAATCCTTAAATCCTAAGCCAAGTTCACTTAGGCATTTTATCAAACACTTAATATGTATGACTTTCAAGTCATATTTTCAAATCCTTGTCATAATAATTCATACCCCTATCTTGTTATATAACAAGAACTTCCAAACAACAACACATTTCACCACTCCATTCAATCCAATTCTCTTCATTTAAGCCATATTCATCATAATTATACAACTCATTACATTAATCCATTTCTTCCCCCATCATTTCGGCCAAGCCTTATCCAACATATATCTTCTTCATTTTTCATCATCAAGTCACATTATACATACACAATTAACACCATAGAATTCATTTAAATCATCAATTTCAAAAGATATTCAAAATTTCACAAACTTGCACCAAAGAGAGGGCTTCTCGGTTTTGACTTAAGGAGACTTCTCCATGACTCATTTCATTCATCTAAACCATGTTTCATGCATATTCAAGCATGGAGAACAACATATCTTAACACCAAACTCAAAATCATAATGTAGAGAGAGATGAGACAAAATTTACCTAAACTTTCCTTTGGTGATATCTTAAAATCCTTTGAGAATTTCTCAAATCTAATGATAGATTTGAGTTCCTTGATCCCAAATTAACTTAGAACACCTTGGTTTGGGTTGGAGAATTAAAAAAAATGGTGGAAATTTGGTGATGGTCGAATGGTGTTCTTCTCCTCCTCTCTTCTCCTTTCTTCTCCTTTCTTTCAATTAAAACAAAGTGTTTCTAATCTTTAATGGTGGGGTGAACGGTCATACAAGGAAGAAGGGTCTAGAATGTTGACTCTTCTTTGACCAAACATGGTGAAATTACCTTTTTGCCCTTAGCTCATGTAAAATTACCATTATACCCTCCAAACTTTTCCTAAATTTGCAAATAAGCCCTTATGTACATCAGCTTTTCCAATTAAGTTTTCTAAGTGTCCATTAAGTCTATAAATCTTGTCTAATCACCTTTAAGGCATTAGAACACATTTAACTCAGCCACCATGGCCATAT
The DNA here is from genome assembly GCA_027563845.1 of Erythroxylum subrotundum. Lineage (NCBI taxonomy): Eukaryota > Viridiplantae > Streptophyta > Magnoliopsida > Malpighiales > Erythroxylaceae > Erythroxylum > Erythroxylum subrotundum. Next base: position 37,186,925 of record JAOQMQ010000196.1, read on the forward strand.
CCATCCAATGGACTCGGTTTTACACACTTAGAAACTTATATGTCATAAATCTCTAAGATTTCGTATACCGATAAACTCTAAGTTCATATAAGGGCATATAATATTATATATTATTGGCATATATACCGAAAGGATTCAAATACATTTTTGAAATCATATACAGCCATGTATATATATCAATGTACAGTATTATCTCTAAGTACAGATCAATATAAAAGGGCTTAAAGAGTCCGGCGTTACAATATAGGACCAAACACATCAGAGTGCAACAACTCCAACTTCATCCTTCTTCTTACGAACTTCTTATGGAAAGACACTCAATGCTACTTTTTACCCACATAATGATTACAAGGGTTGAGAGAAATCAGAGTGTTTAAGGAGTTAAATGATTTTCCAACTTGCAACTTGCTCCCCTTCTCACTAATGTGTCTCAATCTCTGGTGCCATAAATCTAGTGAAGTATGTTCTTCAAAGACTTATAATTCCCCAACACACACCTTCAAGTTTGTCTTGTACAAACTACAACATAACTCACCACAAGCAATTGTCAATGCTCCTTTAAATAGCTCCCACTTTCCATTACCAAATGTGTGATGGCGTCCCTCTTAGTTAAGCATATTCACATATAACAAATTGAGACGAAAGTCTAGAATGTGTCGTACACCTCTTAACGTCAATATGCACATGTCAGTTTGAATTTGGATATCTCTTATGTCGAAAATGCTAGAAGCTTTGATCGTAGATCTTCACGCTTCTAAAATCATCACTCCTATGGTTGGTGAAGTAGTCTCTCCTTGGAATATAATGATAAGATGCCCCTGTACTAACTAGACACTTTGAATTTGAGTGACTAATATGGAGACATTCACTAGTCACATAAATCAACGACACTTTATCATTTGTGCTTGATATCGTTGCTACATTGTTGTTGTCATCTCCATCCTTCAAGTTGACTTGCTTTTTCTGGTCTCTCTTTCGCTCATAGTAAAACTTCTTTATGTGACCAAATTTGGTGCAATAATGATATGTTATCTTTGATCACGTCCAAAGAAAACACACCATCTAAAGTGGAGTTGCTGATAGTCATAAATAAAGTTTTCCAGCTATTCGGCAAAGAACAAAACAGGAAAATGCTTGTAATTCATCATTAAGGGCAATCTTTATAATAGTCAACTTGTTGATAATTTCTTAAAAATCATTGAGATGCTCCGACACCAATTTTATGGCTTTTAACTTTAGGTTTACAAGCCTTTTAATCAAAGAGGCCTTGTAGTGAGTGATATTCCTCTTATAAAGACCCTCCAACTTCTTCTATAACTTAAAAGAATCTATTATTTCGGATATCTGATTGAAGATACTGATATAAATCCACTGTCTAATAGTTCCCTAGGTCTTTGCTTCATCTTCTCCTACTCTTTATTTGTCATCTTCTCTGGTTTAGGTGAGACATCGTCTTTTACACTTTTGTCTACATCAATTGGATCATAGAGATATTAGCAATACACGATATCTTCCATCATTAGTCTTTATATCGAGTAGTTGGTGGACGTCAACTTCATCACAAAGCTATTGCCACTCTCCATAAGGCTTTAATACCACTTATTGAGTCTCTAAGCAAAAATACTCATAAGATCTCTGAGATCACTCAACCAATAAAAAATACTCATATAATAAAGATGATTAAAAAATTGTGAACATATAATTTTAACGTGGAAAACCCTTAAATGTAGAGGTAAAAACTATAGGACAAACCAAAAGTAAATTTCACTAAATGAAATAGTAAGATACAAATAATAATGGTTTCGAACTCTCTCACTCAAGAAAACCTCGCAAGATAACTACATTTATTCTCTCAAAATCTTCTCTCTAAAGTTCTCTTAAATGACTTCTGCTACCTCTATAATTAAGTAAAAATTGATCTATATGTACACATATACCATTACTACTCTTAATCAAATTCTAGAAATAAAAATTTTAATAAAATTATAGTTAGTGAAAGCTATTTGGAATCTAAAACTCTTCTATCATCATGTGCTTATGTTCCATACAACTTTTGTCTCTCAAATTTATCTTTAAATCTCAAAAGGATCAGATTTTATACTGCACACGATCACCCACAACTTTATTTTTTTTTGATCAATGAAGATAGCTAATACTTTTGGAGTCTAGATTTAGTGGAATTATAAATAAAATTCCATAAAATGAGGTTATACTCACAACAAAACTAATCATCTATCGAAGTTGCACGTAATAAACTAGGATTTGAAAGATTTAAAATCGCTTCAAGTTATGCCCAGGGAGTATGATGCTCTTGTATAAAATGGAATATGGGAAAATTTTCACCTAATTCAACACAAAATCATATTGGTTGTAAATGGATGTTTAGAATAAAATATTTACATGATGGCTCTATTGATAGGTACAAAGCACAGCTAATTGCTAAAGGATTCCATTATCATTTTAGTGTTGATTATCATAACACGTTCAATCTGGTTGTTAAATCTACCATTATTTGTTTGGTTCTTAGCCTTATCATTAGTCGTAGATGGTCTCTTTGCCAACTTAATGTCAATAATACATTTCTACAAGGTTATCTCTCTAAAGATATTTATATAGTATTGCCATGTGCTATCACACATCTTTATCTCTTCATGCCATTTTCAAATGTTAATTAGGTTGGTAATAAGGATGACCTTGCTAATTCTTATATTGCTTATTCTGGTGGCAATCCCATATTATGGTCTTCCAAGAAATAATGAACAATTGCATGCTTCTCAACTAAAGTTGAATGTCATTATATCATCACCATAACAAATAAGTTACGATGGATTTGTTTTGTTTCAACTGATTTAAGAAATTGTAGTTTGTCTACTTTAGTTATTTATTGTGACAATGTGAGGCAACTCATCTATGTTCCAATCTTGTATTCCCTTTACATATAAAACATGTTATAATTGATTATCATTTCATTAAAGATCAAGTACAAAGTGGAGCTTTACGTGTTACCCATATGTCTCTAGATGATCAATTAGTCAATGTCTTGATTAAACCTCTTCCGTGCATATAATTTCAATTTTCAAAGACCAAGATTGCACTTTTTATAGAAGCTCCATCTTGAGGGGCATATTAGAGGAATCAATTTATTAATTATTTGATTTTGCAATCATCTAGTTTGTTTCCTATCTAATTTTGTAAATAATTTGAATTGATAAGAAAATTGTAGCTTAAGTTAACTATCTAGTATAATGTTTGATTGATCATATAATATTATCTTATACTTGTATGTATAACTCATCTTCATTTAATCAAAGTCATTATTTTCAGTCTTTATATGTGTACTCAACAATTTATCCAGTACGTACTTGAAAGTTAACAATTATCGATTTCAACACTATAAAAATAATAATAATAATAATAGTAATAATAATCATCATCATCATCATCATTATTATCATTATTACGGTGACGATGATAATAATGATAACTAGTTTTTAAAACATTTAAAGTAAGAGTTTACAATGACATATGCTTTATTATCAATTGAGTTAGACTAAATAAGGTTTTAATACATAGTTTTAATTATAACAAAATATATTTTTATTGATATTTTTATCTTTATCAATATTATTAAGTTATTTTTTTTAAGATTCAAGAGGCTAAAGATCAAGTTCCATAATGGAAAAGTAATTAGATGATCAATATGAACAAAGTGAAACACCAAATATAATTTAAAAGAATTTCAAAGCAATTCAAGTCAAGTGGACCCAAAATAAAAAAGAATAAAATCATTTCATGTGTAACAATGATTATAATCTTTTTGGTCATCTTATTTTGGTCATTTTAATGAAATAATAGCTTAATCATTACATATTCATTAATATGTAGGAATAATGCATAAAACCTTTTATAATCAGGAGGAAATTTACGTCTAACTTTAAAGAAAGCCTTATGATTTTCAAATAAACTGGGGAGAACTTTTGAAATAGTTTTGAATCAAGCTTTTTTCTTATCAAAATGAGCATTTCTTTTGACAAACTTGAAATAATAAAAAATGGTAACCTAAAGTACTTCTGAAAGTTAGCTTTTGCAAGGATTCAACTAACCTATGAATAAAAAGGCAATAAAAAGATTACAACCTATTAGGTTAAGGTTTAAGCTAATTAAACAAATATAAGTTAGATGAAGGTATGTAGTCGGTAGACAAATGTGTCTATGAACTAGTCATTATAGCTACTAATCTATGTGTCTAAGATCATTTAAGTTAGTTTTGGATATAAAGAGATCATAATTGAGTTATGAAAAGAACTTTTCACACTAGAGGGTGTCTTGACAAGCTTGTAAAAGCAGCACTATAAAACTGGGCATGATGGCAATAGTTTTTAGTCTAATAAACAAGACTCGATTAAAAAATTTGTGCAGTTTCTGAGTCGAAAGATACAAAAGAGAGGAGCTTTCAAGTTGGCATCTCCACTAAGCTACAATAATCCGAAATTATTACTCTCTTGAAAATTTTCAGTCCAAGATGCCGCAGACCCTTTGATTACGGAGGACACTAGCATATCATGATCAACAACAATGACCCCTCAGTAAAATGTGAATCCTCATTCTCAATAATCCATGCCCATACCAGGAGACATTGGTGGACCCTCCTTCTCGTCCTTGGGAAGTTCACTCACAACGGCCTCGGTTGTTGTCATCAGTGATGATACACTGTACAAGAAGCCCACCAATTCTGTTAGTTAACAAGTATTCACATAATTAACCAGCTACCTCAACAAGGAATTCTCCAGGTTACCTTGCTGCATCAACCAGTGCTGTTCTTATTACTTTCAGTGGGTCAATAATTCCAGCTTTTACCATATCCACATATTCACCTGCCAGGACATTGAGATTCGACCAAAGAAGTTTTCAACCACTTAACCAATGGTCTATAAGTGTATACTGAAGTATACATCCACATAAACATCACTGACCTTTAGCAGCATCATACCCAAGATCTGGGTTATCCTGCTCCAGTAGCTTTCCCACTACAACAGCTCCCTCAACTCCCGCATTACTTGCGATTGTATGTACAGGTGTCTGCATTGAAACTCAATTTTCAATGAACATCAATTGTCATATGCAGTCAAGCTTCATTCTTTTAAGCTTATGCCCTTGGCAGGCAAGAGAGTTTTAGTTGTTGAACTCGTTATAAACAACTAACCTTCAGAGCATTCTGAATAATCTGCACGCCTATCGTTTGATCAAAGTTAGCAGTCTGCAGTTTATCTAATTCCTTCGCTGCATAAAGAAGAGCAACCCCGCCACCTGCAAGAAGAATAGACCTTTTAAAAAAATTCCAATCACTTCATAATGTTATGACCTCACCCAGTGAAGGTGGATAAAAAAAGTTACCTGGCACAATACCCTCTTCAACTGCTGCTTTGGTGGCATTTAGAGCATCTGTAACTCTGTCTTTCTTTTCACTAACTTCAGCTTCACTGGCTCCTCCAATCTGCATCAATACAGCAAATATCCGCTCATGCTACCAAAAAAACTGCCTCTAAGAATTGGAATAGAGCCAACTTCTCCATTTAGACATCATAGGCTATAAAAAGCACTAGTTTACTTGCTCTATTAACAGACATGCTGAAAGAAACAGTATTGCACAAGAAGTGAACAGACCTTCAGTACTGCAACACCACCAGAAAGCTTTGCCAGTCTTTCTTGCAACTTTTCTTTGTCATAGTCAGAAGTGCTCAGCTCTATGGAAGATCTGATCTGTGAGCATAAGAGTGTAAGAACAATCATGTTTTAAATTCCTTTCGAAGGATGCCTTCAGAATGGCTCACATTCCAACACTCAGTAATAACACACCTGTTCACATCTTTCTTCAATGGACTGCTTCTCACCAGCACCATCAAGAATGACAGTATCATCCTTTGAAACGGTAATCTGCAAGAAAATGGCGCATCAAATTTATCTCAACTTTTCATCAATTAGGATTCAAGACTAAACCAGTCCAGTCAAATTCCGGTTTACCTTTTTGCAACTGCCAAGCATATCTAGATCCACTTTTTCTAGATTGAGGCCAAGCTCTTCAGTTATAACCTGAAAAGTACAAAAAACAGAAGTTTCTAAAATGATTGAAAAGTACAAAAAAAAAAAGAAGTTTCTAAAATGATTTTATCTCACTCAAGAATTTGTAAGGCAAGGGGAAGCAGCTTACTTGGCCTCCTGTGAGAACAGCAAGATCCTGTAATCCAGCCTTCCTGTTCTCTCCAAAACCAGGGGCCTTAATAGCACAGACCTGGATATCATTTACAATAAAGCAGCATTAACTGGTTAAACTTTCCAAAGCACACCCAATGAAAAGTATTCACATCAAAATGCTCGTATCTCATTCAATTAAATGTACAGGTACCTTAATTCCTGCACGGAGCTTGTTCAGAATAAGAGTAGCCAGAGCTTCACTTTCCACATCTTCAGAAACTATCAGCAAGGGCCTTTGCCTCTGAAACAAGTATTTGGACACATCAAAAAGTAAGGATTTTTGTCCAAGCCTGATGAGATCTTCAAGAGTACATTCCAAATAATGATTGAAATGATTTTAATCCTGTAACATTTGGAAATCTTAAAATATGCAATTTAATTTGAAGGTTTTTAATTTCATTCAATTCAATAAAACTATAAGTTCATTTTGCTCTCTGCAGTCTCCCTATTGGCAACCTCTCTCTTTCACCCCTCCTCCCCACAAAATCAAATGTTCTTCCTCCTTTGCATAATGCATGATACATATAGATTCTCAACCAAATCACTCTTCATTGCATACGAGTAAAGAGTTATCAAAACAAGCAATACAATCCAACTCCCCATGAGCACAAGTAAGAAATTCTGTTTATGTTATAAAGTTTATATATAAAAATAACAAAACAAGAAAGTTCAGCTTAGATGATTATGATTGTAAAATTCATTTCACTTGTCAATGGAATCCCCATAGAATTGACAGAAACAGTATGCAAACATTTACAAAGTAAAATCGACAAACAAAATGCTCACCTTCAAGGCCATCTCCAAGACTTTCACCACAGCATTAACACTTGAAATTTTCTTCTCATGGATAAGTACAAGTGGATCTTCTAGTTCCTGTTTGTACAAAGACACAATTGGATTTCAAATTAAAAGAACAAAATTCAATGACTGAATGTTCCTCAAATTTTTCCAAAGGAAGGGATGGGCATCACTGTCAAGGACAAGGCTATAAACCGGATATTGGAGCATATTGAAACTTACACATTTTTGGTTTTTTGGGTTTGTGATAAAATATGGTGATATGTATCCCCTGTCCAGCTTCATTCCCTCAACAACTTCCAATTCATTGTATAATGTCTTCCCATCCTGCAAAATTTTTGAAATGGATTAGTACCAGAATATAACAGAAACAGTCGTAACAAAAGTCAAAAACTCAACCAAAGCCTCATGCGATCAATTCATTAACAGAATATCACAACTGAAGCTGCTGCACTCAAAGAAAGCCCATATAGAAAGCCTTCACAAATAGGTTTAGCATCAGCAAGACAAAATGTTCAAAAAGGTACAAGGTACTCAGAAGCAAAGATTTGACATGTTCTGAGGTTTTAGCAGTCTTTAAACATGGTAAAAGCACATATAAGTGGAACTCACTTGTATGGTAATGACCCCCTCTTTGCCAACTTTCTCCATGGCCTTCGCAATTAACTCACCAATTTCTCTCTCACCATTTGCTGAAATAGTGCCAACTTGTGCTATTTCTTCAGATGTACTGATCATTCGTGCTCTGCTCTTCAAGTTGGTAACAACATTATCAACAGCCATGCTAATACCACGTCTAAGATCCATTGCATTCATTCCAGCTGCAACAGACTTGCATCCTTCGGTGAAAATTGCTCGAGTAAGAACCGTGGCACAAGTGGTCCCTGAAAACCAATCACAGAAGTTGTTATGACCCTGGGGAAAAAAAAAGATGGATATAATTTGACAGCCTTATTTATGTAGTGGAAGATCCCTCACCATCGCCTGCAATATCATTGGTGGCATTTGCAACCTGCTTCACAAGGCTAGCACCAACATTCTTGACTTTGTCCTTAAACTCAATACTCTTGGCAACAGTCACGCCATCCTTTGTCACTTTTGGAGCACCAAAGCTTTGTTCAAGAACCACATTTCGGCCCTGCAGTGAGCAGCTAGTTATCATCAAGCTCATTCACTCGATACTCTTACACTCTTTCACACATTGAGATTGTAATAATCAATTATACAATTCATGCAGCTTACATTTATATTCAACATTTTATTAATAAAACCTACAATCAATTGCCATATGCCATATGGATGATCTTAATGCTGCTCTGGTATACAAGAAAAATAATCCCATCCCATTTCTAAGCCAAGAAACGTAAGAATAGGGCAAGAATTAAGGTATAGTACCTTAGGGCCCATGGTGACTTTTACAGCATCAGCCAGCTCTTCGACACCCTTGAGCATCAAAGCACGGGCCTCCACGCCGAATCTGATATCTTTGGCAGCATAGTTCCGGCTCCAACTCACTCTATTACCAATCTATTGTAGCCACCAAAACAAAGAGAGTCAACAGAACAAACACATACCACAGTAACAAAGCAACAATGGGCAAAATAAAAGCAAATCAAGCAACTAAATTCACCTGACTAGTGCTGTTCCTCACAATCCTGTATTCCCAAAAGGAAACCACATAAGAACAATCAGAAACAATGTCATAAATGGATCAGGTTGCTGGGAACGTATAGAGGAAAATAACTAAAATATCATTCACAATGAATATCTCATTGTAGTTTAATATTACGTTCTTTTAATCGCCAATAAGAAATGAAGCATAGTCAAATCAAGTCCATGAGAAATAAGAAAGGCCCCATACAGAAAAACAGAGAGGAAATGACGAGAAAGAAGGCGTACCGAGTTTTAGAAGCAAGACTTGAAGCGAAACGGTACATGATTTTGACAGACAAAGCGCACAGGGAGTTTTGGACTTGGAAAGGGAGCCAACTAGCTACTGGATATACGGAGGACAAAGGTTCCGAAAGCAAAGAGTTGTTATATAAGGAGCAGAGAAGAGTCTAGAAGCTTAAACCCCTCCACCAGCGCCTTCTAGTTATAGTACTCCTCATTAGGGTTTTGGGTATGTAAACTTCACGTAAGATTCCCCATCCCCGAGTCATTTACCAAGGCACCAGCCGCACCACACCTAGTAGTTAAGGTGAAAAACTAAAAGATATAAACTTTAACCATAACACTTGTTAATGTGTAATACGATTAATGTAGGATGTCAATTGTATAATCATGATTTTCTAGATAATAACAAAAATGTTATTTTCAAAAAAAAAACAAAACAAAAATGTTATTAACTTCTTAAATTTTTCCAACACAAATTAACATAAGGTTTAAAAATTTAGGAATGACAATTTGACCCAGGCCTAGCTCAACTTAAAGTTAACTGGCTACAAGTTGCCCTCGTTGTCATTTATAGTACCAATTTGCACGGTACAATTTATAAAATGACACTATTTACATGCTTAAAACTAATAAAAATTAGGATTTTGTTAGATGTTTGAAATATTAATCAAATATACCGATAGAATTTTATCATAATTGTGGACTAGCATATTAAAAATTTCGATTAGTTAGATGTCAATAGTAATTCTCTCTTTAACGTGTCATTAGGCCTGTGTTCATGGGCTTGCTATGATGGGCAGGCTTGTCTCATGTATTATAAAGCACAGGAGGCCCTACTACTAGCCAACCTTTAAATACAGTCACCCCATTGAAAACTGTATGTGCTTTTGCTGATTAAGGTTCGGAATAGCAGTAGTAAATCCTCTGCATCTCTATTACGTCGCTTCACAAAAAACAACAATGGACTTGATATTTCCTCAATTTTCAGGTATTTATTAATACTATATTTGAATATAGCATGTTGCAATCTTAGGGTTAATTAATTATGTTGATTAATCATGAAATTAATCTGTAATTTCATGTTAAAATTTCTTTCAATTGGTATCAGAGCCAATTAACCCTAATTGTGACTGCTGTTTTGTGTAATTTTCGGGATATTATTTTCATGGAATTTGGAATTTTTCGGATTTGTTAATTGTTTTTTTTATGAAATCGATTTTTGTGGTTATTGATTTGTTTCGGTTTGGTGTCAAAGCATGTGGTAAGTTGTTCAATTTGCTGTTGTATATTGTAAACCTCAAGAACTCGAAGAACCGAACCATTAACGTTTTCATTCGATTTTTCCGATTCTTTTCAGTAGGCTTTTTCGTAAAATTAATTGAGAGGTTTGATAGATCTTTAAATTCTGAATCTATTGACACAAATTTCGTTGAAAGCGGATCAAAATTGAAGGAGTTATAACGATTACCGGGTCGATCGACTGGGATACCAGGCTGTCGGGCGGAGAAGATGATACCGACCCGGTTGGCCCTCGCTTATGCACACTGGTGGAGTGTGTGGGCGCGTGCGGCTTCCTCCGGTAGCCATTTTTTCCCAATTTTTTTCCTACTTGCTCCAATTGCCCAGTACTATTTTATGGTAATTTTTCTGAAATTTTTGGAATGCTAAAATTTTTACTTTTATTTTTCCCGAATTTTAAAATTAATAAAAATATACCGTACTCTCCGATTTTTTTTTGAAAATTTTTGTACTTATTCCTAGCATTATTTGGGCTTGTGGGGTCTTGTGTACTCTCAGTGTTATGTAATTATGCACCAAAATTAATTTTGGACGTCGTTTATGCATATAATGTTATATTATATGGTTTCTATGGTTAATTTTGTAATTGTGGTGCTAATTGAACCTATAGGAACAATTTTGGAGAATGTTATTGGACTATTGTCATTCATTTTGTGTAATTGTGAGCTCACCTATCGTGAGACCAATTATTACAAATTGC
>JAOQMQ010000196.1:37197969-37211659 GCA_027563845.1 Erythroxylum subrotundum
AACTAATAAATAATGTTCATTGTTTCTTAATAATTAAGTATTATTCATTGTATTTTTACTAAAAACATTCAATGTACGTATATACGTATGATGGAGATAGAAAATACTTTATAAACAGGATAGAAAATTTCTTGAAACCACACCCAACAATGGCTCCTCATCTAAAAGGTGTCATGAAATCAATAATGACGGATCAAATATGCAAAAAATTATGTGAGTATAAGAGAGATCATTCGACATGCACTCAAAAAGATTTGCAATTGTGGCTTGAAGAAAAGTTTCATTTGAAAGTTAGTCAAGATACAATCTCAAACACACTCAAACGATCGGCTGAGTATCTTTCGGCCAACCTAGAAAAAGGAAGGGATATCAAGCAGCACAAACCAGCAAAATTTTCAGATATAGAGAAGGTTGTTTATGAGTGGTTTCTCCAGTACCAAGATCGTGTGAATATGACCGAAGAGCTAATTTTGGAGAAGGCAAGAGATACAATGAAACTTCTATACCCTCAACAAGATTTTGAGCACAAATTTTCTCAAGGTTGGCTTGAGAAATTCAAGCTACGATACGGTATCAAGTCATTTCGTCGTTTCGGAGAGAGTAGTTCGGTTGATATACAAGACATGGAGAAGCAATTGGAGTCTATAAGGGAAAAAATAGATAAGTTCCCTATGAAAGATGTTTTTAATAAGGATGAAACTGGTTTGTTTTACAGGTTATAAGCTGATCATTCTCTTGCTACGATCCAACTTGAAGGAAGAAAACAAGACAAAAAAAGGCTAACAGTTGTTATTTGATGCAATAAGGATGACTCTGAAAAAAAAATCCCTTTATGGATTATTGGAAAATATGTAAAGTCACGTTGCTTTAAGAATGTCAACATGAATAGCTTGAATTATCACTACCGTGCCAATAAAAGAGCTTGGATGACAAGTGTGCTCTTTGATGAATATATCCGTTGGTTTAATAAAAAAATGCATGGTAGAAGAATTTTGTTTGTGATAGATAATTGTCCAGCACATCCAAGATGTGAAGGGTTACATAATGTTGAGTTGTTCTTCTTGCCATCCAACGTGATATCAAAAATTCAACCTTATGATGCTGGAATAATAAGAGCTTTCAAGATGCACTATCGTAGGAGATTTTACCGTAGGATTTTAAAAGGCTATGAGTTGGGACAATCTGATCCAGGTAAGATTAATGTTTAGGATGCTATCAATCTTGCAGTCTCGGCTTGGAACAGTTAATGTTCAGCAAGAGACAATAGCAAATTGTTTTCGACAGTGCAAAATTTGTTCAGGGGATGAAGTCTCAAGGAATTTAAATGAACCCACTTGTGAAAACATCATTTATGAACTTAAGCTCATGATTAATGATCTCAGCTATCGCAATAAAATGGATGTCAATAGCCTATTGGATTACCCGGATGAAAATGATACATGTTCAGAGGTCCAGAGCTTAGAAGAAATTATGACTACTCTCCTTGAAAATAATGTCGATGATGAAGTTGAAGACGATACAGTACCTTTGGAACCAGTTACACGTAAGGAAGCACTTACCGCGTCTAGAACTCTTCACAATTTTTTGGTGCAGTTCGAGAACACAACACCAGAAATTTTAGATGCAATAAGAAAAGTTAGAGATGAGCTCCAACTGGACTTAAATTTTAAGAAAAAACAAATAACACTATAATCATATTTCACTAAATTGTCTTAGTTATATTTATGTAATGTGACGCCCCGATACCCCATGAGAGGATATGGGACGCCACGCAGACAACATAACATACATGCATACAGAATCGAGACAAAACCAAAACATACGAAATATTCATCAAGCATTCTCAGTAGCTCAAAGCAGAGGCAATTCAGAGCAAACATGCGTCATAATACACTTAGCTTAATACAACTTGTTCCAAACCGGAACCAGCCTGAATTAAGGACATTACAAACCTTCAAATAAATCCAAGGTCATATACATCAAAGACAAGCTAAAAACAAATTCCAAAAATACAGTTTTAACAAAACAAGAATCAGACTCCATTGGCCATTGCGGTTGACTCATCCCATTCTTTATGTCCTTCTCTCTAAACCTATACGGGGCAAATCCACCATGCTAAGCATATAACGTAGTGAGTAATAACTAATTTATGCATAAACTGATAATTAATTATACACAATCATGATATACCAAAAGCATGCATTAACAGTTTATCGGAATGAACAATTTATAGATATTATGTTGGATCTCAGACAGATTGTACAGAAACAGAACTGAGTCTCAAAAAAGGTTATAAACCCTTCATAATCATAGCACAATTTCTTGTTTATATCAAAGTCAAACAGAAATCAGAATACAAAATCATATAATTGTTAAATCCATTTACAGAAGCGGATAACGGAACTTATACAGGAGATACCACGATTGGTATCAGCAGGAGAGACATGTGTCTTGATATCAGGAGACACCGAAGTGTCAATATAGGAGACACCGAAGTGTCAATATAGGAGACACCGAGGTGTTAATAATAGGAGACATCGAAGTGTCAATAACAGGAGCAGCTGCAGATCCTTTTAGACATGCCTATTTACCCACAACTAGGACTTAACATAATCAAAACAGAAATGTCTGAAATTCAATTAACATATTTACAGCTTTGCAAGTCATTCAATGATCCAAATCAATAGTAGACAAAATAGTTAAAGCAAAACCATCAAAATTTGCTTACTGAACTACTAACACAATTAGCCAACTAAATTACTTACAAAAATTACCGTCTAAATTACTTACAAAATCTCCCTTATTGCTTATTGCCTCGACGTCCCGACAATATCTGGAATCGGTCGCTCGATGGGTTCCTTTAAAACATTTAATACAAACACGTATCACTATTGTGCACAATTAATAATTCAATTATGCACAATCATGTATACTAAATATATATGATGCATGTTCATGTCAAAAATTTGGGTTTTTTATCCTTAATCTTATTACATTGTCAAACATGTGAAACCATACTCAATTATATATGATGCATGTTCATGTAAAAAATATGGGTTTTTTATCCTTAATCTTATCACATTGTCAAACATGTGAAATCATACTCAATTGCTCAATCCAAATTTATTTCACAACCAACTTTCGGTTTCACCTTGTTCGATTATTCTCATCAGGAAGGCGAGGTAATTAGGTAATAATTCCTTCTAGAAAGTTTTATCTCTTTGTCTTAGGTTTCCAATGATACCAAGTTTTTCCAATTTAGGTCAGTATACTGAAATTTATTCCCAAAAGATTAATGACTATTCTTAAGCTTCAACAGAATTCTTATCTCAAATTCCAATCAACTTCTGATATTCTTAAAGGTAGAATTAGAACTTGATTTCTTCAGACAAATTGTATCCCTGTGTCTCTAGTTTAATTCAAATAAAAAATCACTCAATTCAGATAACTATAAAGAAAGTTATGCCTAAAATACCAAAGTATGTTTAAGCTGTCAGGAAACTTCGCCGCGACGAACTTTCCAAACAGCAAAATTCTTCGACATTTTTTTAAAAATTTGCCGCGACGAACCCAAGAGTTAGCCGTGGTGAACTTTTACAGAAAGGAAATCTTTCAAGTTGACCGCGGCGAACCAAAAGAGTTGGTCGCGGCGAACTTTCACAGAGAAGAAATCTTTCAATTCGTCATCTTCAAATTTAACAGATTTTACACTTCAATCTTATTCAATGAGCACATATCACATTTAAACCAATTCTTCTACTTCTATTTTAGCTCATCACATCTCAAACAAATCACATTTATTTTTAAACACTAAAAACCGATCGTATACATTTTACCATCTTTAACTCTCTCTCTCTCTCTCTCTCTACTGTAACTTTCATTTTTAGAAACTCAATCTCACCTCAGTTAACTCCAATACTTGTAAACAATTCCTCTAACTCATTTTCTTAACTCATCAGTACACATACACAATTTATAAATCCAAGCTTCACACTTAGCATTAAAATCCGATTAACACATATGCAACTTTAATTTCCAGCATCTTTTTCCACATTCACAGTCTCAAATCCTCATCTGAGTCATTTAGGACATGTATTCTCCGAACTCTACTGCTATAACTTCACATGCATGCATTCATTTTCACACTACAACATCATCCAAATTCCTGTACAATAACCAGAAGATTGAAAGCTCACTTACTTGACCTCAGCAAAATTTTCCAGCAGTGAGAGTGAATAAAAGCTTTCGGTGATTGGGGAAAAGCAAGAATAAAAAGAAACAAAAGAATAGCTGGGTTGAAATGTTTAGTTAGCAAGGTATATCATTGATGTGAGAACCAAAAGCAGATCTTTCGGTGATGAACAAAGAATAAGGAAAGAAAAATTTAGTGTTGCATGCTTTCAATGAAGAACAATCTAAAATTCCTTCTCTTTTCTAAGAAAATACGTGTATCCCTTGCATGTGGGCCACGAGTCAACATGCAAGGCTGCCAAATGTCACAAGTTTATTGGTTTATTTGTCTCTTATTTTTCCTAGTCTAAAATACCCTTGATTTTTAGAAAATTTTTAAAATTCACCAAAAATTCTAAAATATTCGAAATATACCAAAATTGCTAAATCATATTTTAATCACATTCCATAATTCAACTATACTCGGAAATTGTCATGAATGCATGTTCAAAATTTGCATGAGTCCAAAAATACATATGCACAAATAAGCAAAACTTAATTATGCAAAGCATGCTATGTATTGAAATTCCTCAATATTCTAACCCCTAATAAGTTTATATAATTATTAATTTATGATATTAATGGGACCTTATATTTACATAGGGGTATTTTGAAAATATATTATCTTATTATCTATCGAAATTTGTTAAATTTTCAATTGGCCCAAGTCAGGACCGGAGAAAAATATTGTCTTAGAGAATTTATTAATTTACCGAGTATCAATTTAAAAAGGTTCTGCTATATATAAGAATGAAGTTAGCCGAGGAGTAGAGAGTACTAAAGAAATTTCTTACCTTTTTAATTACGGACACAAGGTCCTTATCAAAACTTGTAAGATTTTCTACCCCTTCTTTACGGAAAGTTTTGTTAAGCATTGAAATTCACTTGTAAATGTAGACAGTCGTATCCTTATAATTGAATGTAAAATTCCATAAAGCCAATTGAGTAATTGTATCTTTATGGGTTAGAATGACAATAGATCGGTTCATGCGTCAATTCTACTAATTTTTTAAAAGCTAAAAATATAAAATAACTTTGTTTTTAATTAGATCTTTTGTTTAGAAGAGTTAAGTCTTGAGTAAACTTAGGTTCGAGTTTGAACCTATAAGTTGACCTATTAAAAACATTTAAATTTAGGCTCATAGATCAGTTCATTGTCATCCCTAATACATGAATAAATTAAAATAATTAAGGAGATTTCTGTTTCTTTTATATAATCTTAAACGTGATTTTAAAATAATTAAAACTAAAATTTATATACATATTTATAATCCAATAATGTTTCTAATTTTCTTTCGAATCTCCAAAATAATAGTCAGTAATATCTATCGTCTCCAAAAATTTATACCCAAAAGAAAGGATAAGCTACATTAACAATTTTTGAAGAGAATAAATTCAGTCTTAAATAATATTTAAAAATTGAGTTAGAACAAAATAAATAAATGTATTATACATATATAGGTTAGATAGTGCTTATATGAAACTTAATTTCACAGAACAACGATTAATGTTGAAGAATAGCAAGACAGTTAATAAAATTATGAAGTATTTATAATGAAACCAATAATTATTTATTCACATACAAACATTTTGGCACACTGAAGGTCATAATTATTTGCACTCAAGCATTGCTGGATGAAAATTAATTATAAAAAAATTTAAGGTTGAACTTTATTTTATTTTATTAAAAATTAATCAATTTATTAATTAATCAATTAATATATTTTTATAAACTAAAATAAATCAATTAATTTTATTTAATAATTTAATATTAAATTATGCCTTTTTAATTATATTTATAAAATTTTAATTATATTTAATTTTTAAATTTTTTATCCGTCTAATAGAAATTATTTGATATTTAAAACATTTAAAAAAAGTCAATAAAACTTTACTTTTTGCATAATCCATAAAGTTTCCAACTGGACCGACCCAGAAAAAGTCTATTTCGGCCCTGATAGCCCATCGACTCCTATGACTCCATTTTTTTAAATATCTAATATTAGTATATTACTGTTTTTTTATTAGTCGCTCGCTGGTCATGGCTCCTGCGGTACTCTCTTCCTCACCCAGTCTTGTTAACCTGTTATTCTACGTGAAGAAGCCTGTGTCTATTATCCTCTCCCGCCCTATCTTCTTCAATTCCCCTCTCCCTACCGTCGGAAGAAGAAGAAGAAATTCTTCTTCTTCTTCCTCCCTATCCTCTGCATATTCTCAATCTGATAGCAATGGGGGCGGCGGAAGGTCTGGTGCGTTGTCAGCACCACCACTACCAACAGCTGCTGAAGGAGAGGATAATACTGTGGAGAAGATAGATGTAAACCCTCCAAAAGGAACTAGAGATTTTCCTCCGGAAGAAATGCGCCTCCGCAACTGGCTTTTCCACAACTTCAGAGAGGTGAGTGTCTTTCTTTCTTTTTCTTTTTGTTTAATTTATTCATTAGTTATGATTTGGTTTTGTTGTTGATTTTGGTTTCTAATATTAGGTGTCCCGTTTGTATGGATTCGAGGAGGTTGATTTCCCTGTCTTGGAGTCTGAATCTTTGTTCATTAGAAAAGCTGGAGAAGAAATCAGAGACCAGGTTTGTTGTTGCTGTGCCCTCTCTACCTTTTATCTTTTTCCAAAATACGCTGTCATAATGTATAAGAAGAAGAAAACTATTGTCTTTCTTCCTCTCCTCTAGTTATACTGTTTTGAGGATCGTGGAAATCGTCGTGTTGCATTGAGGCCTGAACTCACTCCATCTTTGGCAAGACTTATTATACAGAAAGGGTACCCTTTCACTGCTATTAGTTTTGAAACACTCTTCCTTTTCATATTTTCAACATTCGTTTATATCTATTTGTGAATTTTGTATCCGCAGAATTTGATCCTCGTGTTTCTTTTCTCCGGTCCAGAAAATCATTGTCACTTCCCCTGAAATGGTTCGCTGTTGGACAGTGCTGGAGATACGAGAGGATGACCAGAGGACGGCGACGTGAGCACTATCAGTGGAACATGGATATTATTGGTGTTCCTCAAGTCACAGTAAATACTATTCCTATTTATGCGCTTTATTAATTCTTGAACTGTTCTCATTGTAATCCCAACGAAAAGATCATGGCTTATATGTGCTTCCAAAAATTTCAATGAATTTAGATTTTTTCTGTTCTTTCAACTCCGTCTTGTTTCCTCTTGTATTAATGTTTCCTCATGTGCTCAAACCGTCGGATGCCTAGCAATTGGCACACAGTTTGTGAGTGGAACACATAAGAAGCGGCTAATATGAAGTACATATGAACTTTTGCCTCCAAATGTTGTGATCTAATTTACTTGAAGTTTTTGTTTTGAATATATAGTATTGATAGTTTCTGGAAGCTTATCGTTTAGTGTCCTTGTCCTCTCTTTATCATTTAGGCTGAAGCAGAGCTTATATCTTCTATGGTCACATTTTTCAAGAGAATTGGAATTACGGCATCTGATGTTGGTTTCAAAGTCTCTAGCCGTAAGGTATTTGTGCTCCTTTTACAGTTCCTCAGCTTTTTCATTTAGGAATCATATTATTAGTACAGTGGTGTATATTTCGCAAAAAAATTTATTACATTAATGCTCAACGCTTAAAACCCTGTTGACTCTCTCAATCTGCAAAACCCAAATGTCTGTGAATTGTGCGGGTTAGGATTCAGTTGGGCAAATATGTGCTTTAAATTTTTGACCTGCTAATGTTGGCAAGCTGTCTACCGTCACCCCTATCTTTGAGTTTCTAAGTAATGCTTGATGACAGACCAATTCATTCTATCTCCTGAAAGATGTAATGGTTGTGTTGTTTGAGTTACTGAAATGCCTCTTACAGAGCTTTTTATGCACCCAAAGGATTTCATGAAGTTAACATGTAGAGACGTGATAAGAATTAAACTAAGGCTAAATACAAATATAATATAGATATTGCAGAGCAGCAGTTGATGGATCATGCAGAGGGGCTGATTGCTCATAAACTAATTTTAGCTGACATAAAGTTCAAATATTGTTATTTGGCACTGGATTTTTTTACTTTGATAGGCTCAGCATGCAGTTTGAGACTCATTCTTGTTTGAGAAATTTGAAGTTTGGAACTTGCAAGAGAAAGCCTTAGAGTCCATGTCTAAAGATGAATTGCATTCCTACCATGTTTATTGTGTCAGTGTATTTTCATTATGCTAATTTTGATCTCAAACTATGCAAGAATTATCTGGGGATGAATAAGTGCAAATCTGAAAAGAATTGCATTCTTTTTGTTACTTGCAGGTTTTGCAGGAAGTATTGAGGCTTTACTCTGTATCGAAAGATTCATTCGGCAAAGTATGCATAATCATAGATAAGGTTAGTTAATAGTGCTGCATATTTATGTAACTTACTCATTCTCTGTTGCTTTTGGTAGTTTTGGCTGATTAATTAAATTTGAGGTTATTACTTCTCTTGGTACTTGCAAATGGCTATGCATTTTCAATGTGAGTTTGCCTTATTTTCGACACATAGATATGTGCTGATGGTGCATGTTAGTATTTAAACAGATTGAGAAGATTCCAGTAGATGAAATTAAGAAAGAATTGAAGTCTGTTGGTATGTCAGACATGGCTATTGAGGAGCTACTGCAAGTTCTTTCTGTCAAGTCCTTGACTAAGTTAGAAGGTTAGAATTAAATTTTGGCTTGAAGAGTTCCTTTCTTTTCTTTCCTCTGGTCAAAATTTGGAGGTTACTTTTGGAATGAGAAGGATTGCATTTAATATTTTCTGGCACAATTAATAACAGAGAACCATCCATAGGATTTTGTTATAACGTCTAAAAGCATTTTGTTTTCTTTTTCTTGTTACCTTTCTTACTATTCAAGTACAAACTTACACACGTACCATTTCATTAATTCTTGAACCCCTAAAAGAAGTTACATTTCATTTATATATCCGACAGGCTACAAAAAAGCTACTTTCTGTTGAGTTGACTGATGTCTGTTTCTGTAGCCTAAAATGATCTTTTGGTAAGTTTGCTTTATGTGGTACAACTGCTGACTTCTGAAGATAATCTTTGTTATAAATGTAGAGATACTTGGTAGTGAAGGGGAAGCAATAGCTGATCTTAAACAACTTTTTTCACTTGCTGAAAAGTTTGGCTATTCTGAGTGGATTCAGTTTGATGCATCAGTTGTTCGTGGACTTGCTTACTACACGGGTATTGTCTTTGAGGTTAGACTTGTTACATTGATCTTCTCATGTTTGATCAACCATATATTAAAATCTATTGATTGATGGAGAAATTGATTATGCTAATTTGTTTCGGATGTTAAAAATTATGAATGTCTCAAGCCCTACTGTTAGCAACACAAACAACAAGGCATTTAATAGCCATGTCAAGAAAGCCTTATCCGGTCTACAAAATTACTGCCTGCATAAATGAATTATAACAAAATGAAGTCAGTACCTATAGGGCTGTAACCTTAAATGACATAATTTGCACGTTAGGATGACCATTATCTTACACAAATTATGGAAGAAGTAACTCCTGAAAATTTAGGTTTTTGGTACTTGGGCCTTGTAAATTTATATACTTAATATTATGGCCTGCATACAATATAATGCATTCCTACTTATAATATGCACCTTGAACAAAGTTGTGTTCCTTTCTCTTGAACTTTTTCATACAATGGAAGTCTTTGCTTGAATGTTGTGTGATCAATGCTATATGTTATTTTATCATATCATTTAGAGTTTAATATGGAGATTAATTGTAAATCCAATTCTATAGGGTTTTGATAGAGAAGGAAAGTTGAGAGCCATCTGTGGTGGTGGACGATATGATCAGTTACTTTCTACTTTTGGAGGTGATGACATTCCGGCTTGTGGCTTTGGATTTGGTGATGCTGTCATAGTTGAAGTAAGTGAGAATGGCCTTTTACTTATATTTGGCTAGGTTAAAATGATTTGACATCATGTTCTAATATGCTACCAGGCTTATAGTTTCCACAGCTAGCTTGGCCTCCCTCATACTTTTACATGATAATTTCCTGAATTTCATCAAGATGGAAAAAGATCTGTAAAGCATAATTCATATATGTTTTGCATTTAGTTTCATCCTTTTGTTGCCCTTAAACCCAAAAAAAATCAACAAACTTGAATTAATATTCTGATAGTTGGCCTTTCCTTTGGTAGAATTTGTTCCATATATCAGTTTGTACTGATCTTGAATATTTGTTTTGCTTACACTTTCCTTCTTGTGATTTTCTTTCATCTTTTCCTTGCTGTTGATTGTTGGTAGCTACTCAAGGAGAAAGGTCTCCTGCCAGAAATCGGGCTTGAAGTAGAGAACATTGTTTGTGCTCTTGATATTGATCTTCAAGGGGCAGCTTCCACAGTTGCTTCAATCCTTAGAGACAAGGGGCAGAGTGTTGATTTAGTTTTGGAAAGCAAACCTCTCAAATGGTATTGAATTTCGGCCTTTTAGATACAACACAAGGTTGTGGCATGGGCATGTATGATTAACTTAATAAGATTCTTTTGCTTGCATATTCAGGGTGTTCAAGCGGGCAACACGCATAAATGCTCGGAGGCTCATATTGGTTGGCAATACAGAGTGGCAAAAGGGTATGGTTGGCGTCAAAATTCTCTCTTCTGGGGAACAGTACGAGATTAAACTTGATGACCTTGAGTGATCAACATATCTAATTTTGTAATTCTCTTAATTTAAATTTTCTTCTCAATTGTAATATTACGATCTGCCCTTTTACTAATTCTTTATACATACTCGGCGGACATGTTTTTGGGTCGGAGGTTTTGTTGATTTAATGCTCAGTCTCTTGTATTTTTGTATCTGTTAACGATTTAATGTTACATTTCGCTATATTAACAAAATATTTTAAAATAAATGAAGTACGTACACATAGTAATGACATGCGAACCCGGTCCAGCGTTCATCCCAAATGGGCCTAACTCCCTTCAACAGAATCCTGCGATGCACCGCAACGCTACCATATTTCTCCCATCTTCCCTGTCTCTGATTCGTTCAGTTCAGAGTTACAAAGAGAGATAGAGAGAGAGAGACGTACCACTAAAACCAAAAGATGACAGAGGCGATGATCAGGAAGAAGCCAGGAATGGCCAGCGTTAAGGACATGCCGGTCCTTCAAGACGGTCCTCCACCCGGCGGCTTTCCTCCGATCCGCTACGCCAGGAGGATCCCTAACAGCGGCCCTAGCGCCATAGCCATCTTTGTCGCTGCTTTTGGAGTTTTCTCCTATGGCATGTACCAAGTCGGCAAGGGCAACAAGATCCGCAGGTGGGTTTTTTCTTCATTTTTTTCTCTTTTTATATATTGAGTGATCTCGGGTGATTTTGGCCGAAGTCTTTTATGGTTGTCTGCTGGAATTGGGATATTTCTGTAGCTAGTATGATTACATTGAAGATTTTTGCTTCTTTATCTGCCTTAAAACCTCTCTGTCACCCTTTGGTTACTTCGCCATAGTTAATTTCACTATGAGTTTACCTTTACTGTATAGGTTTTGTAGTCTGAGTGGTGATCGTATTCAGAAATTTACGCTGAAAATGGTGGCTTTTGGTGGTTGTTTTTCATTCTGCTGTCTATGTTTAATTTTTCTGCTAAAGGGTTTTGTTGTTGCTTTCTGTAAAATGGCGGAATTTCAGCAATTGTTTTCCTTTTAAATTCTTTCGACGAGCGAAGACAGTAAGACCGGGTGGTTTTAATCATTTCCTTGATTGAAATGGCTAGAAAATGCAATTTTGTTGAGTCCATTCTAATGTGGTATAACTACGGATGGCCTCTTAATTTCACTTTAGAAGAGTCTATTGGTTTTGAATATTGTGATCTTTTAGAAAATAGACGGGCTCTACATTTTGAAGAATTCTGCTGACACTACTGCTTTGAACTTCATCATATGACTAAAGATTTTATGTTATTAAGTCACACGCATACTCTTTTGACTTTAAGGTATGGGATTTTTGGTGATTCCTTAATAAATTAATTAAATACATGTGGTTCACTTCTTTGGATCTTCAAAGGGGTCACTTAGGTACTAAATTGAAATCTTACTTATTTGCTGATTTCACATATTAAGGTTTGTTTGTCGTATAGATATAACTAGAATAGTGAACAGAAGTAGAACATAATGGGAGTAGCTGTGAAAGAGGAAACTATTTTTGTAAAAGATATCCTTTTGAAGACATTTTGGAATACATTCAAGTTGCTTCATGCTGGTTTGGCTAAAATGAATGGTGCTACATGAGCTTGCCTGGCGTTTTATACCTGTAAGAGCTAGGTTTAACTCATCAGAATTTTCCAATTCCATTAGATAGGGTGTATCTGTAAAAGTTATGATGCTATGGAAAGCTAATTATGTCAAAACCACTTTGTTGGGACTATGGGAGTAACAGCTCTTCTAGATACAACATAGGCGAAGGGTTTGAAAGAACTGGTAATCAGTTATTGAATCTCAACAATGTGCTCCATAACCATGGACGTTTTCAACATTTTCTTTTTTTTCCAAAGGAGAATCTGTGTCTTGATTAAGAAAAACGAAAAGAGTTTGTATCTGGGTAGAAAGTTCTTGGATATATAACCTTAGTACAAAATTGCAATTTCTTCCGGAGGATTACAAAAGAAAGTCAACCAGGATTATAATATTGGCTATACAGAGCCGTAAGTGGGCACTAATATTCACTTCCCTATGAACATTTCTTAGAATTGGATATTGGAACTGGAAGATATTAAACTGGATTAGGATCCTTTTACCAGATCAATGAGTAATTGAATGATGTTCTCCTAGGACCACCACTATAGAGTATCCTTACTAACACTTGCCTAAACCTAGTTGAGGCGGAAGAGGGAGCTTGGTCTTCCTTTCTCGCTGACCAATAATGACTTTGAATTATTGTCATATTCCGCTCTTCAATACTGAGGTTGAGTAATTTACTATCATTGGTATTTTGAAATAAATACTAAAAGCAAGCATACATTTTCACTGTGGATAATGCACTTTCAATGTAGTTCAGATGTAATTGAAAGCATATCATGAATCACTTGTTGCCCATGATTTCTAATTTCTGATAGTGTAGCTCACTTTAGACGAGAACAAGGTTCATTCATTAAGTTATGCTCTAGTTGCTAGGGGTGGCTTTAGCAAAATGTGAAACATAATTTGCATGTCTGGGATCAAAGCTTCAGAATATGTTGAGGTTGCAATGACAATTGTGCTTTTCTTACTTTAAAGTCAAATTACTGCCAATGATGCTTTAGAATATAAGTATTGTTATGGATATTTTTTGGATAACAAACAGATTTGAGAATTTGCAATAAACTTTCAATACTGACCACTGCAGTCTTGTGCAATCGGTGGAGAAAGCTTAGTGACTGTGATGTAGCGAAAGGGTAGAGAAGCAAAATTACGATGTAAAAATGAAAATGAGCCTGAGTTGGCATGGTTTTGACAGTTAGCTTATA
>JAOQMQ010000196.1:37221580-37235213 GCA_027563845.1 Erythroxylum subrotundum
AGTAAGTATAGAATTATCTGTGAAATAAAACACAACACATATATGTAAACACAAGAAAGAAGAATTAAGGGTATTATAGTCATTTCACAGACAAATAAGTTATAAAATTCGCAGTCAGCGCGCGTGGAAGAACAACACATGGCTAAGGGTTTTTTTTGCAGCAAAATTGAAAACACAAGGTTAATAGAGTAGCATTTTATATCTCAGAGTTTAATTAGCTACTTTCGTACAAGACAGGCTCGCAGCAATTTTGTCAATAAAGAATAGCCGCTTCTTCAATGCCCTGAGAAAGTGGACCAGCTAGTAAAAAAAAACTGGAATTTCAGACTTTCAGTGCTCGGATCCCAGATCGTTTACCGTAATCAAACCTTCTTCGGCAGTTTGATCAACACAAATCATGGCGGTAGCAGCTAGAGTTCCTCAGCTTACTTGCTTCTCTTCAATCCGCAGCAGCAAACGGCTTTCCACTCTCAGCCCACCTCCTGGCGTCAAGGTGAAGAGAAAAATTGGAACGAAACAAAAGAAAATCAATATTGTAGAATGTTTTCGTTGTTGTTGATGTGTTCTCTCACATGGGTTTGGTGCTAACAGTCATGGATTGCAACGAGTTTTGAAGGACGTGGCAAAGATGAGATGAGAACAAGCATTGGTTGCACTGCTGACCAGTCAAAATTGTTTGTGGAAGGGCCAAGAAATGCGTATCCTTCTTCTTCTGAGTCTGTTGGAACGAAAAGCGGTGGTAGTGATCCTGTTAAGGTATATGGTAGTGCGAAAATTCACGACTTCTGTTTTGGGATTCCTTATGGTGAGTGTGATTTGTTCGAAAATTCGTTTCTTTCCTTCTTTTAAAAAATATTCTTAAATCGTTGGATTTTAAGATTCTTAAACATGGAATTTATTCCTAAAAGCTAAAAGAGAAGTTCTTTCATTTCATAATTATGCCTTTTGATGGTTCTGGGGGTATGAACTGGAAGATGTAGTTGTGTTGAAGTTCCTGGAATTAATTCGGCCAATATATGAACTGGAAGTATGTAGTTGTGTTGAAGTTCCTGGAATTAATTCAGCCAAACTATGAACTGGAAGATGTAGTTGTGTTGGAGTTCCTGGAATTAACCTTTTAAGTTGTTGACACGCCATGTTTTAGTGTACTCAGGGACTCGGGTGCCTTGATCTTGCGAGCTGAATTGGAGGAAATTGTTAGATTAGCTTATCTTTTGCATATACAGTTGATCTATTAGGCGATGTAGACTCTAGGAAAATAATAAGTGGACCAATGTTTATAAAACCATCCCCAATTACGGGAAGATGACACAACTTTGGAGTTTCCAATTTCCTTGGAAGCTGAAGCTGATCGCATTGGCATTATCGTGTTCTTTTGTTGGGCATACTGTCATTATGAATATTTGGAGAGATACCTGTTCATAATTGGCTTTTCACAGGTGGTCTTGTTCTCACTGGGGGGATTCTTGGTTTCATACTCTCGAGAAATGCCGCAACCCTAACCACCGGAATGCTGTTTGGAGGTGCGCTACTAGCCCTCAGCAGTTTGAGTTTAACGACCTGGAGGAAAGGGAAATCTAGCATGCCATTTGTGCTAGGACAAGCTGGTAATGAATGTTGTGATTTGATTCATCTCCCAGTTGTCTTCTTTTAGCTCTGTCATAATTTCTTTTACGCTCGTATCTTTATCTCCCCGTGCTACTGGCTGACTTCTTTGGAGAAAAAATGAGGTACAAGAGGGTTATAAACAACTAAAATAAGTGAAATCAAGGGGCTTATTTCATCACACTTATTTTATAATTTATACTGAATAAGCATGTTGGAATGATTTTCTTTTCTCCTTAGTGACTAAATTTCTGTTGCCAAGATTTATGAAAACTAAGACTCTTCAGCCTGGGCCAGATATATGCCTTGCATCAGTTATGGACTTTGACTTCTGATTAGTAAGATAAGGCCTTCATGTCCTTTTGATTCACTCTTATTCTAATTCTGACCTTGCAGCACTGTCAGCAGCCCTTTTCTGGAAAAACTTTCAGGCTTACTCATTGGTTAGTAATTCCATTCGCAAAATATTATTTACTTACTAGTTAGCTGATCTTTGTTCATGAAACTTTATGGTGTTGTGAAAATGCAGACGAAGAATCTATTTCCTGTGGGATTTAATATCGTCATTAGGTACCTTTATGCATTGCAGTTATCTTACATTGACCAAAATATAAATATTCCCATTTTTACTATTTTTAAGTTTTGTTTTCTTCATGACAGTGCTGCAATGCTATTCTTCTACTCATATGTGATGGTTTCTGGAGGAAACCCACCACCAAAGAAGTTGCACTCATCATCTGCTGCTGCATCATTATCATGATCAGACTTCTAAGAGATACAGCTATAGTCTCAACTTCTACCCCATCCCTTCTTATCTAAGTGGGGTGAGTTGGAATAATTTTTGATATGCTGCTATGATCCTGCAGGGATCCGTATCCCTTTCTGTCATTAATAAGCAGATAAGAGAAACTAAATATAAATGTTATTGTCATTGATTGACAGGGATAATATTGAAATGAGTATCTGAGTGATGTTTTAATTTATAAGTCCTTTCTTCCTTGTGTTTTTTCTCGAAGAAGAAATGGTTTATATGATAAAACTGATGATGATAGAGTCAAGAAAAAAGTAGAGTTAATGAGTAAAGATATGAAGTAGCGTTGCATTTATTTCCAAAGAACCTGGTGAAGATTCTTTTACTAAAAATTCCTGAAACTGTTGGAAAGGGGTATGTAATGTAAGTCCATACATAAACAACCTCTCAACTATGTAGGGGTAAGACTGTGTATTATCAGACTTTTCCAGATTCTGCTTTATTGTGGGACTTCGGACTGAGTGTGCTGATGATGATGGTTAAATAAACTCTCAAGTTTGACTTAAAATTCAATTAGAACTCTATTTTATTTTTTAATCAACCAAATGAAATTAGTCCAAAATAATATATATTTTGTCAATATGCTTCTTAAATTACATTTTCATAGTATCTTTCTGTATTTTAAATATAATTATTGATTCATTACAAGTACATGTAATTAAGGAGTTAATAAATTACATGTGGTCTATCAGAAACAATCTTGGACCTTTCCCGATCTCGCATTACTTAAAAGTCCTTCCAAGATGCCCCGGTGAGTTTTCAAAGGACTATTTTTGGCAATTTTCCTAAATATCCCTTAAATTCTCATCTTTTAGTTTTAGCCATTATCTGAATTTGATTTCTTAAATTTGGAAGAGAAATTAAAGGGAATAGAAGAAAACTAATGCAAAACCCTCCGCTATAATAGTACAACAAAGGGTGAAAGCAAAAACAGCTTTTTGGCTTACCTTGAAAATACATCTGAAGCAAAAAGCTTCGAGAAAGAGATGGCCAGCGATGGCAGAGAAGGGAGAAGAAGAAGAATCATGGAGAGAGGGTCCGATCGCATTGCATTGATCACCGGTCAAATCCGAACACTTGATGCATCATCGCCGCCACCATCATCAACCCATAGTCATGATCAAACAACCGCTGAATTTTACCCATCCAAGAACGATCACTCCCTGAAATCTGGTAATTAAATATATTCTTCCCAACCTGTTTCATTTATAAGTGATGAATTATTAGTATTAATACCGTTGCTAGTCTGTAGGAATTAGTTCTGCAAGTGATTACCTTCATTTTCCTTATCTTTTGTTCGATGAGGAAAGGAATTGCAGATGATGATGATTCTGGATCCAAATTGGTGGACAATGGTGATAGCTTGTACAGTGTGAACCAGATTGAAACTCATTCGAGCTTGGACAGTGTGAACCAGATTGAAACTCATTCGAGCAGCAATGTGACGAACGCAAACACCATAAGCGATTCTCCTGTTTCCAACATGAGGAAAAACATACAGGCATCATCATCTGAGGCACATAACCGTCACAAAAAGATTTTCTGTTCCAAGCATATAAACTCCTGCATTATTGCATCCGAGAAAACTCGTGCCACTTTTTCTCTTACCCTTGCGTTGATAGTGCTTGTCACTTACTTGGATGATTCTTTACTTGGAATCAACATATTGAGTTCTGAGAGCATGATAGTCTCCAGACCAATTTACATACTTCTGCTTACGGATGCAACAATTGTGGTTGGTCGAATGTTTTTGGAACGAGCAAGTAATGCCTCCAAGGAGGATGTTCCTGATGATGGAGGAATGTTAAAGAAGGAAGATCCAAACAACTGGACTGATGCAGTTAAACTGTTGGAGAGAGGATTGGTAGTGTACCAGGCTGCTCGCGGGATCTTCATTGACTGCAGTATTTACTTAGTTGTGGTTGTCTGTGGCCTCTCTCTAATCTGAATTCACTATCAGTTTACTTGTATGAGTCATTTTAGCTCCAGATTATATTACAAATAAGAAAGGAATAATTGTGGTAGAAGAGTCTGATCACAAACTCTGATATCGATTACGATTGCATTTCAAATAGAAGTCTTTTCTCTACTTGACAAGTTCACATGAAAAGAGGAAATGGTGGATCTGTTACTCCACAAACTTGGCCTGAATCATAAGAGTTGGTTTGAGGTTTGAGGCGTTCAAAACGTTACCTTTAACAAATTTATGAAATATTTTAAAAATAAAGTTAAACGGTAAGATAAGAATTTTAAGGTTTAAAAGGTTCAATCGGTATATTGACTGTCATAAAATCGGCTAAAATTAAATAAATTTAAAGAATTTAAAATAAAATTGAAATAAATTGTCCTTATTAACTGAAGAATTTGAAATTTAATTAAAAAAATTGTTAAATAAAAATTAATTGATTTATTTTAGTCTATAAAAACTTATTAATTTAAAAAAATTGACCGATTAATTAATAAATTAGACAGTTTTTAACAATAAGAATTATTAAAATAAATCAAATCAAAAAATTAAAAATCAAACCAAAAAATTGGACAGTTCAATATTTTACGGCTAAATCGGTTAAATTTTTTGATCATTGAATTTATGTTGTATTGTAAACGCAGAATATAATATTGAAATTTTTTTACATTAAATTGAAATTTTTTTAAAAAAATTAGACATTTTTAATACATTTTCTCTAAAAATTATCAAAACCAACTAATTCAATAATATTTACTCCTTATTCTTCCTGTCATAAACCAACTAATTTCGTAGCGTTTAGTCATTCATCCTATAATAAATTGCTTATTGTGAAGTTTTCAAGTGTTATTTAGCTTCTGGTTAAATCTTTGAAAATCCCTCTCTGATTTGTATTAGTTATTTTATAATTTGGGAAGTTCTAAAATCATTAAAAGAGTCAGTCCTGTCAAGTGATCTATCTAACGATAGAAACTCCTGATATGTTGGGGAATTAGTAGTCAGAAGAATAATATTTCAACTTCTGCTTGGCCTAATGGAAGTGAGTTCAACCAACCAAAGCTGTTTTATAGCAAAACTTGCAGTGGCCGCTACAAGCAGCAGCACTACGCTGCCTAAAAAGCATATGCAAAGCCACTGTTCTTTACATACCTTCTTATTTAAAAAAAAACATGCAGTTCTACACACCACATTTACATAGAAAGTGACTAGTCATGTGAAACAAGATATATGGCAGGAAATATTTACATGACAATAAAGAGTGGACCAGTCCCACCTTCCTTGTAGGCATCAGGAACGCTGGAGTAGCAATAAATGTTATTCGACATCTCCCAGCTCCAGTCCTGCTTCCGATGAACATACATCCGCGGCCATCGATTAACCCTCACATAATGCTCCCGAATACGTCCTTCACCATCATAACTAGTTATAACTGAATAGCAGCACTCATGACCACTCCATATCTTGTCACCAGGATCTGCAGTTAGGCTACCATCTGGATGGAAGTAGCGACGCATCACAGGACCAGTGCCTTTCCAATAAGGATCGAGATTTTGCCAATATTCTGGAGCTGCCTGAGGCCAAATTATGTTTTAAGACAATGTTGTAACAGTTTGTCTCCACAACAAAGAGTGTGTAACAATTAAAACTACACAACTAGACATTGGTAGCAAGTCACGGTGGACTTATTTGTAGCCAGAGTTTGGTGGAAGTGTATTTTATGGACCTTATGAGGAAGAAACATACCTTGGTAAAATGAAACTCCCAAACATGATCACAGAGATCATCCCTCATGATACGATTCTGAACAAGAACATTGAAAAGAAAACATCATCTTCATTAGTACGTCCAAAGATTAGGCACTTAATAAGGAATTTTTATCTTCACTCAAGAGGTTTCTTGCACTCACGCGTTTGCCATCCATAACAGAAAATGAATAAGCAGCCAACTTTGATATTCCCTGGGCTTGTGAAAAGCGAGGTAAGTGTGCCTTCCCATCCCACAATTCTTCGCACTGAAAAAGGGCAAGCAGCAGGTAGATGTCAATTCTCAAAGAGCAAAGAAACACAAGTAAAATTGCACATAAAAGAAACGCAGGATAGCTATTAACGAAAAGCAGTGTGGCATTTTCCAACACAAGGTTCTTTGTGCAACTTTTTTATCCACAACTCAACATATACAGCTTTAACTTGATATGGTTTTTAAATTATATACACCAAAGCTAATAACTAAGTACAAGTTAACCCAACAATGGGTAACAAAGTTTTAGACCAACCAAGAAATCCTTCTCATAATGGCACATTCATGGACTCATAAAACCAAAAAGGAACAAAACAGAAAGAAAGAGACAGATACTAGCATTTACCATTGCCCAATTGCTATTCTAGTATTTCTACACAATTACATGAAGAATCTGGGTAACCATATGGATTTGGCGAACCAAAGAACTAGGGCTGAGTTCAACTTCATTAACCTTGGCTTCCATCATTTCTCCTTTCTTTTCACTTTCTGTTTTGAATCCCTTTGGATGGTCAGAGTGCCTGCTTGGGGTTTCAGATGGGATGGGAGAGGAATACACTGAGGCACGTGAATTCTAGCTAAATTATTCAACATTGGCAAAGGTACAAAGAAATCCTGACCCTAACCTCTTACTAATGAACTTAATCAAGATGTGTCACCTTGGCCTCCACCGAGATGTTTTAAACATTCCTTTTCAGTTTAAAGTATAGTTCAACCCTGTCCCTTATCCTCATTCTTGTCTTTTATCCCAATTATTGATGTTCCAAAGACGAATTATCATACCTTCTTTTTTGTGCAATAGGGTACCAGACAAGATCCATATTTTGTTTTTATAATGTTATTGCACCTAATCTAGGCCAATCAGTTTAATTTTCTTGATTATAACATCATAACGGTTCCTGGTATATAGATACCAAAAACAGGCTCATGGTGTAGTGCATCATACACCAAATGCAGCAAAATACATGCTAAGTTTCAACAAACCACAAATTGAGAACTCCACTGTTGACAAGACTGAATAGGAAAACCAGAACTGAAGTTCTGTATTTTTATTCCTTGACTAATACATTTTAAATAGGAAAAATACAACCAGTATAGAATCAGTATCCTAACTACTTATCTCTACTAATCTGCAGCACCCTAACTACTCAGGTGCTGATTTATATTATCCTAAATCTAGGATAAGATTTTCCTGTTTTATTGGAATCATTATCTACTAGATATCAGCTTTCTTAATTAAGTATGATGCAATCAAAACAGCCTCACCCCAAAGGTACTTTGGGTATGATGCAATCAAAACAGCCTCACCCCAAAGGTACTTTGGCACATTCATTGCAAACATAATGGCCCGAGAGACTTCTAGTAAATGTTTATTTTTCCTCTCAGTAATGCTATTTTGTTGAGGGGTGTTAACACACGTAGATTGGTGAACAATGCCTTTAAACTTAAGAAATTTTCTAAGGATTTCATTAAAATACTCGGTACCATTGTCAGAGAGAAGTATACCAATGTGTGTGTGAAATTGAGTTTCACTCATGGTGTAAAAATTTTGAAACATTTGAGCAACTTCAGATTTTTCACGCATCAAACAAACCCAACATAATCGAGTATGATCATCGATAAAAGTTACAGACCATTTTTTTCCAGAAGGGTTTTAACACAGAATGGATCCCAAACATCACTATGAATTAAGTAAAATGGTTTAGAGGGTTGATATGGTTTTGTAGGGTAAATAGTCTTATGACTTTTGGATAAAATGCAATGCTCGCAATGAAGTTTTGAGCAATCCATAGATTTAAACAAATGAGGTAATAGTCTTTTGAGATATGAGAAATTACGATGTCCTAACTATTATGCCAAAGCAAAACCTGTTCTTTAGCAAGGGTAGAACAATTAGAGTCACAGGCTAGTTTGCTCACAGATAGCAGATTACAAGCTAGTTTTGGAACATGAAGAACAGATTTAAGGCAAATATTGGAGGACGAAGTTATTGAACCTTTTCCAGCTATAGCAGAAAATGATCCATCTGCCATATGGATTTTTTCATGGCCAGAACAAGCGTCATAAGTATGAAATAAATTAGAAGAATTGGTCATATGTCATATGCTCCTGAATCAATGATCCAAGGAGAGGAATTGTATGGAAAGAAGCATGATAAGGCATTAAAATCACTACCAATTTGTGCAACAGAAGCATTAGGGGCACTTGAGGATTCAAATTTGAGTTTCAGTAGCTTCAGGATGTAATTAATCTGCTCTTGAGAGAACTGTCCAGCATCTACCTCATGGGTTGGTGGAATTTTACTTGATTCACAGTGAGCTGAAGGAGTTTTATTAAATTTTCCTTCATGCGATCGCTTCCAATTTGTAGGCTTTCCATGGAGTTTCCAGCATGTTTCACGGGTTTGACGAGTTTTATTGCATTAGTCACATCAAACCCGTGACTTTTCCTCAGTCTTCATAGTACAGCCAGCTGCATTCCCAAAAACTAAGGTTGCGTTTTCGATAGCAGGTGTAGGAGTTTGTTTGCCAAGCATTACAAACCGTCTACTCTCTTCACATCGGACTTCTGCAAAGACTTCCCCAATGGATGGAAGTGGTTGTCTTTCAATAATCCTGCCTCTAACCTCATCAAACTCAACATTAAGTCCAATTAACTACTTAAAAATTCGGTTATCCTCTATTGTTTTTTGAAAATAGTTACAGTCATTAGGGGATTTCCATTCATAGTCATTAAACAAATCTAAGTCTTGCCATAAACGTTTCAGAGAATTAAAGTACTTAGTAACATTGTCCTCACCTTGGCGGATCTCACCCAATTTGAGAGTTAGTTCGTACACTTGGGACTGGTTTCCAAATCAAAATAAATCTAATTCACGTTGTCCCATAACTCCTTAGTTGTGTGGTAACACATATAGTCGGAGTTGATATCCTCCTCCATAGAATTTACCAGCCACGTCATAAACATAGAATTTTCAGCATTCCATATTCCGTGTGTAGGATCATCAGCCGTACCAGTCAAATATCCAATCTTGCCTCTACCATGGATGTACATTCTAACCGATTAGGACCAGTGAAGAAAATTCTCTCCATTCAATCGTATAGTAGTGATCTAAATAGAATGAGAATCTAAAGTAGTTTTATGAGGAGGAGGTGTTTGAACAGATGGGTAAGAGGATTCAGCAATGTCGAACATGGTTCACATAGACGGGTAGGATTAGAGATAGTAGGACCGTTTAGGTATATATCTGATACCATGCAGAAATTCTAAACAGATGTATATTATTCTCTATTGCTCAGTCAATACATAGGAACAAGTATATATAGAAATAAAGAGGGTTATTATAGGAAACTAACAGTTGTACATAATATCCTAATTGATTTGATTTGCTAAATTTTAGAAGTCAATAATATCTAGGAGATATCTAACTGGATATTTCCCAATACCTAGTTTCTTTTTCCAATTAGTTGGTTTTCTGTTTAGCTTCTAGCAGCTTTACCTATTATGCCACGATTTTTTACAATGGTTACCCTAAGGCTTCTGTTTTTCACTACGTTTCTCTCTTTCATAGTCAGCTCCTCAAATCACAAGAGTTAAACCTTCATTCTCTATTCCGATTTCACAAGCATTCTTTAACATCACTTATCTTCTTGCTTCTTCTCTTCGTACCTTTGAGAAGACTTCCCTTATGGTCGGTAGAGGATTTCTCCCTAAAGTACGACCTCTAACTTCATCCAAGTCTCTATGCAATCCGGCCAGGAAGACAAATATGCGTCCTTTTTCAACTTTCTGCTCATACTGAGCACTATCATTTGGATTTACCCAACTTTCTTCATCAAACAAATCTAATTCTTGCCATACAGACATCATTTCATTATAATATGGCGTTACATTCCTCTCAACCTTGCTGCATTTTCCATATTTTGGTGTTTAATTCAAACAATTATGAGTGGTTGTCCAAATCTGAATATATTTCCTTAATTGCTTCCCAAACATCACGAGCTGTCGGCATGAACACAAAGGGCTTCCCAATAGCTAGTTCCATATAATTGATTAACCAGGCAATAAATATTGAGTTTTTTGAATGCAATTGCCGATATCAAGGGTTGTTTGTAGCTGGTTGTTTGACCTCACCATTTAAATATCCGAGCTTCCCCTTGCCATCAATCACCAAATGTACGAACTAAGACCATTCAAGGTAGTTTTTGCCATTCAGCTTATGAATGGTAATTTGAAGAGAGTTTTTTGACATAGAAATCAGCGCAGGCATGTTACTTCCTCTTACTGAAGTTGCCCCGCTATTGTTATCTGAATAAGTTGAACCAGAACCCACCCATGGTTGTTTTGAAATTCATGATCTAATTCGAAAGCTCTGATGCCAAGTTGACATAACTGAATAGGAAAATCAGAAATGAAGTTTTGTACTTTTATTCTTTGACTAATACATCTCAAATAGGAAAAATATAGTCAATATAGAATCAGTATGCTAAATACTTATCTCTACCAATTTGCAACACGGTAACTACTTAGGTGCTGATTTATCTCATCCTGAATCTGCCTTTGATTACTATACACTAGGTACCTTTTACAATTTATAAGCAAAAGCATAAACTAAACCCTATATCAGGTGCAAAAAACATCTCAAGCAAACATCAACTAGCATCGCACCTCTATTCATATCATCGACAAGGGATGGAAATTAACTGCTCCTTAATTAGCCTCCACCAAGATGCAGTTCATACATTCCCAAGATTAACTAATATTACATGCACCAGCTAAATCAAGCTGGACAAGCATCAATGTATCCAGTACACAAATAAGGTTATTGGGCCTTTAAACAATAAAACCTAAACAAAACAAACACAACTAATAGTCCTACAAGAATCTTGATTAAATGATACTTGTGATTTGTTCAGAATAATCTTGTGTTATTGATGTAGTTCTAGAGTTTAGTTTAACAGTGTTATTGTTTTAGATCATCTGTATATAAAACAAAACATTTATTTGCATCAATTTTGTGAATAGTACATATCAGGAATGAATTGATTATTATTAGAACACCATGTCAACAATTTTATGAAATTGCATTATACTATATTGACAAGTGGATCAACGTCAACACTTATTAATAACAGATGCCTCCAGGACATTCTGCAATAAATCGAATAGGAAATCAACAATTCGTACTCCAGCTGTCCAAGCAGGACAATCTATAATCCTAGGTGGGGTGGTATCAGCTTGGATTAAACAACTAATTTTAACAGGTAAAGCTAAGATCATGTATTGTTATGGACTATCGATAGCTTCAGAACATAGATTATACCCTGATAACCAGATAAAGTGCGCATGCAAAGGTAAAGTCTTCTCTCAAAGTTCAAACCCGATGGAGCCTTGACAACAATTAATAATTAAGCACGCACTACGACTGCTAATGCCTTATAATAGATCCACACAACAAATAGGTATCTTCAAGTTGATTAAGCATCACTAAACGAGCACATCGAAAACCACTCAGTCATGCCAAATTAAGAAACCAAGACAGTCTCATCCCTGTAAAAGACAGAGCCCTAAATAATCATTTTTTTATGGAATGACCGAGAGTATAGAAATCCCCAAATTCCAAGCAAAATAATAGAACAACAAAATATATCAATGAATCAAGCAAGCTACCAAACTCTGAAAATCACCCAAACAATCTGGGAACTCTAGAACACAATGAAACCAGAGAAAATTAAGAAAAGAAAAACCTTGGAAGCCCAAAGAGTGTCACTAGAAGCCACGCCGTGCCAAGGGCGACAGACGACAAGGGATAGTGCCACGCTGCGTGCGTCAAGGTTCCCCAGTATCTTCAACATCAGGTCCCTCCCAAGCACCTCCAGTGGATCCCGTCGAAAGACACGACCGCCATCTTGACCACTAGCTTGACCTTCTTCAGTTTCATCTTCCTCTATGCTCCTCCTTTTCCTCTTCTTCCAACTCCTCTTCAACTCAGATCCAACGCCGCACATCCTAAGAAACGTCTCAAGGTCCATACTTACCCCCTCGGGCTCCGGGAACTCCTGGGTCATCGGAGAAGATGACGGTGGAGAGGCGTTGACAGATTCGGACATTGCCAGTAGGACTAATTGAGCACTCCTCCCGTTAACAGTGTGGTGTATATGTCGTTTAACTCTAAGAGAAGCACACGATACGGGCAGAGTGAGTGATGTATAAAATAAAACGTCATAGGTCTAGGTTGACGTGTACTGATTGTGGTAGCAACATTTATATTACGTGGCCTCTGACTCACGTCCATTCCCTCTCTGCAAGTGCTTCACAGAGGGCTTTCCTTTTTGTTTTTTTTTTTTCCTTCACTCAATACTCCACCTCAGATTTTCCATTCATTTTTTCAATTAATAAAGTTATTAATTATGATTATACAACTAATTTTAATGTTTAATTTTTTTCTTAAATATTCATACTTAAATCAGATACTATTAATAAAAAGTAACACTTTATTAAAATTTATGCATCTACATATTTAATTAGAAAATTGAGGATTATTAATTTTACTTGCATTAAATTTTTAGTCTGATAATTTAATTATATTTATTTTTAACTTTAATTATCACAATTATTTAATTAGACAATTATGCAGTTGATTAAATAAAATAATATTTATATTTTATTAAATATTTATATATCTTATGAGTGTAGACGTATTGATATGAAAATATTAAATTTCTTATTCGATGATAATAATCGTAATTATACTCTTTAAAAAAAATTTATGAATTTTTAATTAAACAAATATAGAAAAATCCAATTATCTATAATTATTTTTTTAATAAATTAATTTAGTTTCAATAGATTTACAATATAGATCGATTTTCTTAAAAGATTAATTTTTAAGATTATTTATATGTATTTTAAATATTAAATATTAAAAATTCAAAGAATTAATAATTATTTTTTAATTTAATTTCTTATCTAATTTAATTATCGTTTTTAGATTTGAGAAAATGGACTTTCAATTTCTTACCTAGAATCATTTTTTTAATCTCATTTTAATAAAATTACTAAAATATATTTAAGAACACTTGACGGCGACTAACCCCCTGAGCACTCCCAATAAACTTGACGACAATCAAGTACCAACTCCTAATATTGAGCACTCCTAAGATCCTTTACAAGGTATAAGAGGTCCAATGACTATATTGAGAGCAAGAGAGTGAAGAAGGTTTTACTAACACTTA
>JAOQMQ010000196.1:37251827-37263304 GCA_027563845.1 Erythroxylum subrotundum
AATATTGAAAATTCTCTTGTATAAAATAAATGAATAAAATAAAATAGTTTTATTTTATTTCATTTATAAATAATAATAATTATTAAAATAAAATAAATGAATAAAATAAAATAGTTTTTATTTTATGTCATTTATGAATGATAATAATTATTAATTAAAAATGAATGAAACGTTGTAGTCCTTACAAGTTCTAAAACAAAGAAACGTTAATGAGATAAATGAGTGGTTACGTTGTTTTTGTATTTTGATTATGTGAAAACAGTGAAGTAAGATATATAGAAAGAAACTTACGCAGAGAAGGAAATCTCCCATATATGCTTTCAGTTTCCTTATTTTTGTAAAGAGAACGAAGATAAGAAAACAGCGTGCAGAAGAGTGTGGGTTTTTTAGAAAACAGCGAAGAGAAAAACATTGATTTTTGTTTTCGTTATTGTTTACGAGAATAAAATCAAAGACAAGAGAGTAACGAGAAAATTGTTTTCTCCATTTTGAAAGAAAGGGTTTTTCAAATCAACTATAGTTATATCAAGTATTAAAAGCGGGACATATTTTTCGGTGTGGAACACATAGAAATTTCGTAATTTCGAAGTTCATATCGGTTAATTCTCACAAATTCCAGGTATTTATCATTTACCTATTCTTATTATTGGTATGTTGTTAAACACAATAGATTGTATATGATTGCAATTTTAATTTTCGCTACGTATTGCGATCTTTCATATATTGCTGATATATTCATCAAGACTCAAACATCTCAACAATTTCATAATCTAGTTTTCAAACACTAGTTGGAAAATTCTCTTCTAACTTGAGTTTGAGGGAAATAAGAATATATTATATTATAGTCTAAATAGTAACCAAATCTATAGCCTAAAAAATCTTCGTATTCATTATATATTACTATTACCTATAAAGTAATGGTCATGTACAACCATTTGGTGTGCAATATACAATACAAGTTCACCTTTCTCATTCACAATTAATCTTAATTGGACTAATAAATTCAGCAGTTTGTAATCTTTTGCTCAAGATGAAAAGAACCTGAACGAAATAAAAAGACAAATTTCTTGTCAATGAGAATTTTTTGACTAACAAGTTCTTATTTCGATCTTTCTTGTAGAAAGAAAAGGTATTTTGGAACATATTGCTTCAGAGTTCCAACTAATTTGGAGTTGGATTCTTGAACGGAGGCTTAAGGTTGGGAAGGTTCTCTGATAAGATGGGGACTGACTTGAAATTTTGTATCCATCCAAGCAAACGAGGGAACTTATGACCTTCAACCAATTTCGTTCCTATTTTGTATTCAATGGCTTCCAATACGTGAGCGATTCCACCAAAGGACAAATCAACCATGTCTATCTCGTCACCACCGAAATATTTCTTCTCCCTCAAGGCATGCTTTTCCAGGGTTTGTAATATTTCCAAGCTCTCCTTTATCACATGCTGGAGTTCATCACCGCCAACCTTCGACATTTTCCACATTATAGGAAGCTGAAAAACCATATATGTATATATTTTAAGGATTCCTCTTCTCTTATAATTGAAAAACATAGTTTTCTGAAATTAATTGGGATACCTTTACATCGGCAAAATTAAGCCAAAAGCGTGCAACAGCCCTCTCATAAGGGTCACAAGGCAACAGAGGCTTACAAGGCCATGTCTCTTCAATGTACTCCATGATCACTGTGGACTCGCAGATCGATTTTCCACCGTGTAGGAGCACCGGAATCTTCTTGTGGACAGGGTTGAGCTTAAGAAGCAAATCACTCTTATTGGACAGATCTTCTTCTATGAATTCATATGGTATACCTTTGATCCTCAGTGCCCACATCACTCTCCAACTATATGGACTGTTCCATGTTCCATGAAGCTTCACTTCTTCTTCCATTTATGGCTGATAATTATTTCAGAGAACTGCAAATTAGACGAGCAATAAGTTACTTAAATAGCATTTTGGGTGGGTTGGAAACAGACAAACAAGACGACGATACTATAGAAGCTTTAAATTAGAAAATTTTGTTAACAAGGATTAAATTACCCAATGTCTGAATCTAGAAGATAAAGACACTCTAAAACAGAAATAGAATACATTATTAGGACGGACCAAAGCTTACAAGTTTTCATATTTAGTCTTCTCTTCTGAACACTGGGGGCGACGTTATTACTATGCCTATGAAAAACAGAAAGAAGAAAACATTTATAATAATAATGACTAAATTACCACGAACATAAATAAGTATTGTTTAGGACGGGAAACCTTGAAAATCTCGTTCGATACCTTTCTTCTTTGTTTTTATTTGTATTTGTATTTTTTATTTTTTATTTTCATATTCAATAAAAAATATTTGTTTGTTTAATTTTTTATTTTTGTTTTTGATTTCGATTTCAATTCCTTCTAATTTTTATAATTTTAAAAATTGTAAAAAGTAGCTTTTGTTATCTATTTCTTATGTTCTTTTTTTACAATCTAATTTAGATCAACTAAATATATATTTTTATTTATTTACTAATTATTAATAAGAATTATAAATATTTTAATTTAGGATTTTATATTTAGTTATTTAGGATCATGAATAATTTAATTTTTATAATTTAATTTAAATATTATTTTTTGAAATAAAATAATTTTAGTTTAATAAATATAATCTAAATTTAAAGATATATTCAAAAAATTTAATTAAACATGAATTACTCGAATAGTCAATTCTTTTTTTTTCTATATTCATTTCTATAATGAAAATGTCGTCTTATTCTAAACTCCAATTATGAAATCTCTTTTTTTCTACTTCACACCTTGAAACGCACCGTAAAACTTAATTTAATAGTTAAAAAAATATTATTTTATTTATTTTAATCAAATATTATTTTAATGACAAAAATAATTTATTCTTAAATTTTATCTAATATATAATTATTATCAGTAACAAAAATATAACTATATTTACATTAACACCAGATATGTTTTTGTTTTTATTTAAAAAATAAAAACTAAACAGTACAACAGAAGTAAAATTAAACAACCCCTAAGATTATATTTATTAGAATACTATGTTATGACTCATGTAATCGTTCATCTAGGATTTTAACTTGATAACTTCTTATTTACCTTTCTATTTCTATCTTTTCATTTTTACATTTACTTTATTTATATTTGATTATTATAAATGATTTTCTTTGAGTAATATTATTGAATAAATTTGAGTAAAATTTATGCTCCATCTACAATTGTTATGATTATAAATGGCAGATGGAAAGTACTTAGTCCCAGCCAAGACCAGTGAACGGCAGTAAACAAGCAAACTACTGTCCCACCACCGGCAATCAAAGACCGTACGACTGATTCTGAACGATAAAGCATGTGCTGCTTCTTACTAAGATCTTTAACTCTCTCTCTTCAAGAAAACCTTCTAAGAGCACGAAACTGAATCATTCTTCGTCCAATCCCAACGCAAGCCAACATTAATCAGCTAACCATATACTCTCATAAATGAAATGAAACAATTATGCTGTACGAACTAGCTACCGATATTTATCCCACTATTAAAAAAACTGAAAGACTATCAATAGTATCACTTGGGAACAACCATTTTGATTTTCTGCAATATATTCACTAATGTGGATTCACTCCGCCATAACGGATTCCATCCTTTTGTCTCCATTGTCAGATATCTTGAAGTGAGGTTCACTTGGGAATACAAAAATACTGGATGCAGCTAAAGAAGGCTGAAACTCGGCCAAGTATCTTTGAGAGGTGACTGTAACTCGAGGCAGTTGTTGCAAACCAGAAGTAAGTGGTACAATCTTGTAGCTCAGAATGTGTTCGGATTTGGGAAGGATAAAAATAGTGTCACTATGAGACCCAGATAACAAAAAACTTTGAGAATCTGCCAACGAGAACTTGACTTCTTGGAGCAATTGTGTGTGATTCCGGATTTTAACCTGGTATTTAAAGGGCTCCCCAAGAATAGCATAGGGAGGAGACTCCAGATTGACAATCAATGGAGATATCTCAACAATTATCTCCGGGAGTTCATGTTTCGTCAAGATCCAACCTACCGTAGAAGGATGATTTTTAGTCTCTAGATTTCTCTTCCATCTTAGAGAAACTGTTCCCAGCTTAAGCTTTGAGGCTTTCAACTCAGGAACGATGGTGAAAACCTTCCTGAACTCTTCTCCTGGCATAAGTTGGGCAGACCCTAAGAGATCACCACTATGTTTCAAGGTAAACTGTCTTTCGTTGTTATCATCATCCTCGACAGAGATAGACTGCAACTGCAATGGCACCTCACTGCAGTTCTTGGCACTAATAATTAGTAAACTTGATCCATTCAGAGGCAGACACGCTGGTGCACCTGCATCCGACGAAGGTTTGATGGTTGAGAGTAGCAGTGGATCCTGGCGAAATGGCAGCATAAACATGTGGCTAATTTGAATAGCATTCTTTCCTTCAATTTGCAAGCTCTTGTGGACATGAACTTTAGGTGAAGTCAACTCATTGCTATCTGTGAAATAACCTAATGATACAAAAAGCATAACAGGTTTGGGTCGATGCCACTTGATTTCTAAATTACAGGACCATGATTCTGCATTTCCCAACTTGGGAACAGAAGCCAAGCCAAAAGACTGCTGAATTTTCTTTATCTTATCAGCCCCCACTTGAGATTCATCTTCTTCATCCAGTCCAATAACACCTAGAAGCTCAACATGATGATTCTCCATAGAAGATGGTTCTGCCTCCCTTGGGCTGAACAACCCTCCTCCTCTTACATCTACCAGATTGATTTTTAACTCTCCAGAAAAGATAGCATGACCTTTTGAAGCCACTGTAACAGGAACCATGAAACTTTCTCCAACTAATGCAGGGCCAGCAGAATCTAAAATAAGATCAACTTGTGCATCAGGTTCTTCAACCTGGGAAGCTTTTTGACCAGAGAATGCAAGAGCAGGATCCTTTGTTGGAAAAGTTTCGACACGATCTTCAAACTTCCAAAGAGGTAATTCATCCATTGAAGCAGGACTTTCAGCTCTGCAGCAGATTGTGAAATGTGGCCCCATCTTGGCAGCAACATAAATGCACTCCAGCTTGCCACTTTGCTCTGCACAAAGACATAATAGTATATGGTTAGTACAAGTGGCAGAAAATTGAAAGTTTAAAAGTTTAAATCTGTGATCCATCAAGTAGAATCCAAGTCATACTGCAAGAATAGGGGCCTTCAAAGGGAAGGACGATCATTTTGAAATTAAAAAATCGTGACACAATCTAACATGAAACTCTTCTTCTATTGGGAAAAAAATAATTCAATTGATAGCAACAGCTCTTATCACACATAGAAATTGCAATGGGGAAGGAATAATTAACTTATTGGTGTATACTCTTTGTGAGTTAACGTAATCAGCCACGAGGGACTGGTTTTCAGCAAAGGATTTACTAGAATCCCGAATTAATTGTCATTGACTGGACATGTAGTCATTTTAATTGCAGTACAAAGGTTTCGGTTGAGTCATATCTAAAATTTTCTAGCAACAGTTATTAAACTTGAACTTCTCCCAACCATACCCACGAAACGGTAATTTCCTAGAGAACCACTGTCATGTAAAACCATGATTTATCTATATGCAATCATACACACAGAATAACAAATTCCTAACAGTTGAAACAAACTACCCAAATGAATTGTGAGTTGACCTTACAATGTAGCATCAGTTTGTACATTAACACCAAACAAGGGGAGAAACAATATACTAATATGCCACAGATAAAACTTTGTCAATATCATGTGCAGTATTCACGTAATAAGATCAAAAGATAATAGATCTTACTTGCAACAAAATGTTCACAGAGTTTCTAAATGATCATCAACCATAGTATAAGACTAATACTAACCAGACGTAACAGCATAAGTCAATCGCAGCCATTTGTTTGTAACAAGTGCCAGAGAAGGAGCACTTTCAACTCGTGGGCCATGCTGGTCATTGGTCATTCGAGCTGATTCAATTCTTTCAGAATTTATGATGGTAAAGTTGCATTCTGATTGATTAAACTGAATTTGCAACTGATCAATGCTCACAGTAAGAGGCAAGTGTGATAGAAGAGACAGTGTGATCAAGGCAGGGACACCA
This sequence comes from Erythroxylum subrotundum, assembly GCA_027563845.1. Taxonomy (NCBI): domain Eukaryota; kingdom Viridiplantae; phylum Streptophyta; class Magnoliopsida; order Malpighiales; family Erythroxylaceae; genus Erythroxylum; species Erythroxylum subrotundum. The sequence continues at coordinate 37,257,948 of JAOQMQ010000196.1, forward strand.
GGCTTAATTATCTGTTCATGAAAAGCAACAGTAGCAAGAAGTGCAGATCTAAGAGGACTGACTAGATCAATCTCAAGACGCAGGGGACTATCTCCAGTAATTTTGAGATCACCATTATTTTCAGTTGTTGCCCTACTTGCATCCCCACTAACAAGCCCAAAAACCTCATTGTGTATGATTTCTCTCTGGGAAAGACTCGCAGGGCCAGCTGGACCAACATCTTTTGATCTGAAAGAGTGGACCTCAGTATCAGATGATATTGGCAATGCAGCCATTTCAAGAGAGTACTCTATAAACTCTTTCACTGTACCCGATTTCCTAGAACACTCTTGCAAGTAACCCAAGACATCCCACAACAATGTGACCCACCCCTCTTGTCTGTATAGACTTGCAACACCATCAAGTAACAGTTTTGCATTGTTGAAATCACCCATGGCAAAATGTTCCCTAGCCATTTGAAAGCCAGAAAGAGAGGCCATCCTCAGAGCCTTAAGACTGTTGTATGATTCGTAAGATTTTTTAAGAAGAGCAATAATTTCAAAGGAATCTTGATATCTCTTCCCTTCAGTAATAGCATAAGAGGTGTATTCTTCATCACTCAGGCTGCAAAACATTAGAAAACATGAATTATTGAAAATAAAACATTGCATGCCAAGTTAATTGTCAAAACTTACGGTTGCATCACAAATGTATCCCCTTGCTCGAGTAATCGAGCGAACTGACCAACATAAATCGAAGGGGTCACAGATTCAGCACCATTATCAATCTCCCCAGCAGTTTCGGATATAGACACAGCAAGTTCCAAATATTTTCTCTTCTCCTTCAGGTACTGTGCAGCCAACTGTAGTGAATCACATGGGAAATATAGAATTTGATTAAATGTTTCAAGTTCCCAAACAAGAATATACAAAAGTACTCAACACAATGAGATAAAGATGATTCATGCAATTAGTTTGCAAATGTTTAAGCCATAACTGGTATGCATGCCTGACCAGCTTACATTTGATCATTCAACCTTCAAAAGCATGTTTGTTATTAAGAAATCATTACTACAAATGCTTACGCAAATGGGTGAGGCCCAAGAATGGACCCCTCTCGAAAAGTGTGGACAAACAAAATACATCATAAAATCCAGCAAAAGACGAGAGTGACGCAACTTAAACTCGAGAAAGAGGTCACACAAGACTCTGATACCATGTCAAGAAACCATTCAATTCAAAAGTTTAAATTGATGGGTGAGGTTCAAGAATAGTATATATACATGCCTGGTATGTATAGTAAAAATTTAAATCTAGTACAATAAGGTGAATTATATCAGAAAATTAGGCGTGGTTTTAGTAAGAACAAACTCTAAAGATTCACTTATATGGAATCATTGAGATTCAAAACTATGGAAGCATATTCAAACTTATATATAAAGAAGGTAAGTAATTAATATTACCAAAGACTACAGCCAGCAGATTTTCAAAGAGGCAAAGATTGCAGTCTAATTTTTCATCAAAAATTATAAATAAGTTCCTTTCAATAAGGCGTTCATGCTAGCAATCATAATGACTGCAGAATCATTTATCAGATGCACAAGCCTTCAATAAGAGATACTGAAGCCAGCATCAACCAAAATTTTGCCAAGTCTGAAACTATGATGCACTTAGTCGTGACTTTTTAAAGAAAAACATAATGTACTAGCGTACTATATAAAAGAAGAGAGCTGAATTTCACTATTCAACTTGTTTATTTATTAACTCTCTATACTGGAACAATTAGATTTGCATTTGATAAGACCTAGACATCAATCACAAAGAAAGAAATCCTTCTGTTTGGCTAACCAAAACCTCCAGCATTATCTAACCAATAATAGTAGCTCACTTCACTATGATATTTAAAATTGCCTGTACAGATTCCTTTTGGTGATCGTGTTTTCGCGAGTCTTCAGATTCTTTCTCGAACTAAAAGATGGAGTGGAAGAACTTAAAAGACATAACATTCTAATGTAGGCATCAATTTTCAGAACATAGTAAGCTGTTAAAATGCATGGCCACTCACCTGATAGTAATAAGCAGGTTGAAATTCCCACTCAGTCAAAGGCCTCTCTCCAGTGCCCAAAAGTGGACTAAAATTGCTAGGGAAGGCTTTTGAGCTTGTTTCAAGTAACTCTGCAAATACCAAGAACTGTTTGCTCATCCATTCCCAGTGAAGAAAGGTTGCTTCTGGTGCTCCCACAAGCCTCCTATATGAAACATAATGCTGGCGGAACCATGTCACTGCCTCTACTACCTTTCCACCATGCAATAACAAAGTTGAAATCTTAAAATGCAATTGCTCTGCAACAGCTTTTATCTCAACCAAACGTTGAATAGCTGGCAACCTGTTGGTTGTACCAACCATCTGCGGACAAACTTAATGCTGTCAATTAATAGAGAAAATTGCAAACAATTTCTTTTAATTTCCCATCAAAGACGAATTTCATAGAAATAGAACCTCTCGCAGTGTATGATATGCATCCTCATAAAATCTCAAAGCTTCAGCCCAATCCCTTCGGAACTCAGCATATACAGCAACCTAGAAATCCATAGATGACAAAATCAGCTTCTTGTACAGGGTTGTAGTTTAAATAATGACTCAAATGCTGCAGTCACTAATGAACATACTAGAATGATTAGTAATCAAACAAACACCAACAAGCAAAAATGTCTGTAATGGAGAACCCAGAAAGTATTCCTACTCCTCAGGGAGGCTTTTCTAAGTGTTGATAACAGCTACATATACTGGCATAAACATCTTATCCATCATGTTAGAAAACATGGTTTTGCTAGTCATTATTAAAGAGAATTATATTAGATCAAGAACTTCTCTAGATTTTGGAAAATCATAATGCATTTGTATATGCTCCAGTGAATAAAATAAAATACTTACTTTGAAGCAATACCGAACATGTAACTCTGGAGAATTGAAGTTCTTCTTTTCAACACGCGTTTTAATCCTACGTCCCTCATCCCTGTAATATGTGGTTGCTAACTCAGCAAACACAGTCCCCAACCTGTAGAAATGGTGTTCAAGACAATGATTATGATGGTCAGGCCAATCAGAAAGGAAAGGACACCAAGAATTACTCGAATATAGAAAAGAGAAAAAGTGAATAAACAAACTTTAATTCCTCCCACTTGACTTTGAATTCTATTTCAATTCTCATACTTAGATTTTTATTATATGAGACCTATACAAATGATATGATTTCAATGTGTGGCTCATTATCGACAACAAAGCTAAGATTTTTATCTAACATAGATAACATCAAATACAAAATTGATACTTACAATTAGATTTATTCATTTGTGTATCAGATACCAATTTAAATTGACATATTAGAACCTAACTATAGTCAGTCTACCAAAGGATTCACAAAACCTCATATGGACTACAATTATCACTTTGGAATCTATGAGGCATATGGAATACAATTATCACTTTGGAATCTATGAAGCAGTACAGATGACCTCTTGCTTCCACGCTGGTTATAATCGTAATTCTGAAAAGCTTTAATATTTCATACTGTTTACAACACAAAATTCTAACAGTTCTAATAGTCACATAATAATAAGTAGGACCTCAAGAGTAACATTAGAGTAAGAAAACTGAAATAGGAATTGAAGTCAAAAACCAAAACCTTATTTCTCTAAAGAAAATTAAGAAACGGTAGCTTGCCTGCTGAGGGATTGCTGAAGTTGTGAATCATCGTAAGGATTAAAGATAACCAGGAATTTGGAGTCAACTTCAGCCCGTTTGCGTAGAGCAATCATCCTATCTTCACTAATTTCAGCTGTATTCTCCAGCAACTCAAGGGTTGTTAGTATTAGCATCAATAGATTGAATAATGGCACCAATTGTAACTGAGAGAAGTAAAAGATTACCACTGGAAGACGATTGCACAGCAACGACAGCCAGTTTGATGTTCTTTGAACGAATCTCATTCCTGTAAATCAATTGCATTGGTGAAACCATGAGCTTAAGAAACGGAGGGATAGAAGAGAAAAATAGCGGGAATAGATAGCGTACTTGAGATTCTCAAGGTCAGTGCAGACCTGAAGCCACTGAGCGGGGTCACCAGAGATGTGATCGGAAGAAAAGAGAGCGGCAACGACAGCGGGAACTCTAGTGCGATGCTTGAGAAACCAATCCTTCTTGAGAATACCAGAAGAAGAAGAAGGAGAAGACAAAGGATCCGTAGTGGGAGAAGAAGACTTGTTGTTGTTACGGTGGGAATCGGAGAGCAGAAGATAGATCTTAGAGAAATCAGGCAAGGCGAGGGTGTTGATAGGAGGCTGCTCCGAGTGAAGATAGGTGGAGAGCATGTGATGGTGCTCCGAGCACCCCACCAACGCTATCAGACTCACAGGTGGGCTCCTCAACTCCTCTGCAAACTCTTCCATTTTCCTCCTCCTCCTCCTCCTCCCCCCAGGCCAATCCTCTCAGGCTCAGCAAGACTTTGTTAACAATTTTCAGATTTCATCCTCATCTTCGGCCAAGATTTTATTAACATTTCAGAATTTTAGTTATGTTTATTTTGGTTGTTCGTGAATCACACGACGAACATATAGATCTATAACCTTTTTCTTTTTCATCCAAATGTGTTTCCGAGTCGACACACAAAGAAAAGAAGGGAAATTACGTATTAACTTATTAAGCCTACAATTTAAATATATATTAAGGTAATTATGTTGTAAGAATAGCAGAAGGACGTGGGAAGCTAGATCACCAGATTTGGAGCAAGGATTGGGCTTGGACCTTTCTTGGTACATACTTGAGCCCTAATATACTCTTTTATCATTTCCGTAGTGTATGCGAATATTGTATTAAACTCTATTATAATATTATATTGGTATCGATTAATACCGGATATCATTTTAGGTAATTTTTAAATTTTATAAAATAGTCCTACAAATTTTAAAAAAAATTACAAAATAGTTTATTATTATATTGTGCAGTTGTACTGTATATTTTTAATCATGTCTTTAAAAATTATAATAATAAAAAATAATCACAATTAGTATGAAATAACAATAATTTTCAGATATTTCACATATAAATAGTAACCACAATTTATATGTAAAAAAGATTATCATCATCATATAAATATAAAATTAAAAGCAATACAAAGTAATTAAAATATTACAATTTTAATTTTCACTATATAATAAATAATAATTACACCAAAATATCCAATAAAAAGAACAATAAATATTCTTAATTCTCAAATTATTATAATTTAGAATAAGAGTTTGTGATAAGAAGACAACTAAATAGAATTATCTTAATTTAACTTATAATTTAATTTATAAAATTAATTTAAGAATTACTAA
>JAOQMQ010000196.1:37272651-37283451 GCA_027563845.1 Erythroxylum subrotundum
ACTTGGTAAATGAAATTCCGGATGGTAATGGACCGGCCTATGGGCCGATTTTACTAATTTTTTTAAAATAATTTTTTTAAAATTAAAAATATAAAACATCTTTTTTTTAATTAAGTGTAGGTCCAGGCTGCTCAAACTTAGGACTATCCGGGACTTAACTATTCTAAATGAAACTATATTGTTTTGCTTAGAAGAGTTGAACCTCAATTAGATATGGGTCTAAGCTTGGCCCATAGGTCAACCCATTGATAGGTTGACCCATTGTCATCCTTAAATTCTGTATAGAAAAAAAAAAGTGGTTATTTGACAATGCATCGTACGGTTACAAATAAAGATAAAAGTTACAATTTTTTATTTAGTTTTACTCGTTCAAACCTTTTTTACTAAATCTTCTTCTCTCTTTTTTTTGCACTTTTAACATAAACCATTAATTTGAAGCGGTTATATTAGTCATCCACATAAAAACCTCTATTGAAACAATTAAACAAAGATTTGCTATAATTTTTTTCTTAAAATTTATAATATTGTCTACTGAACGAGTCACCAATTATCAAAAAGTATTCCACGCAACTCTCTTTTCATATGACAACTCCTTCAATTACTAAGATTTTAAGAGATGGAACTGAAATAATCCTAACATAATATTTATATATAAAAAAGAAATAGAATAAAATAGGTGATGATTTTGAAGCTAGGCACACAATTCATCAACACATTATTAATAGGCGAAGACGAGATCTTAATTGGCGATTTGGTCGGTATTTGTTTTTTGCTTTTAGGGCCAACTATCATCACAAGTTGGTCAAACATTCGACATAAAAAGGTCTAACATACATAGTACATCATGGCAGAGGCCGTCTAAGGTGGAGGGAATTTTCCTTTCGAGTATATATATGTAGTTTTCTTTCTCTGTATAACATTATTTATTCAAGGGCATGTGCATTGTACATGATGCAATAGTATACTCCCCTCGGAGTTGGGGTTTGTCCTTAGCGTGGGGTAATTATGCATTAGTAGTTTGTACTCAGATTTATGTATTATATGCATTGACCAACATACATGATCGTTCTTTAATACAAATATATAGTTCATAAAATACATATTTTATGGAAGAATCAACCCTAAAAGTTAGCTTGAAGGGTGGGAGAGCCTATGAACTTATAAACCCCACATCAGTTTCTTTTATTACCGATGTGGGACAATTAGATCATAACATTCCACCACGCTTCGCAATCCAGGTACCGGCAGGCTGGCTGTGCGCTAGACCTTTTCTAGCCCCGAGCGAACACTGCTATACCGGCGTCGCCACCCACGTACCCACGGGTTGGCTGTATGCTAGACCTTTTCTAGCCCCAGGCAGACACTGCAATGTCTGCGTTATCAGCCGTAAGCGTGGCACGAGGACTTAAAAGAGTGGTGTTAGCTCTGATACCAATTATTACAGATTTTATAAGAGAACCAACCCTAAAAGTTAGCTTGAAGGGTGAGAGAGCCCATGAACTTATAAACCCTACATCAGTCTATTTTATTACCGATATAGGACAATTAGACCCTAACATATGACTTATATGTTGAAATTTATAAATATTATTTAAGTTAATTTAAAATTATTAATGAAAAAAACGTAAGATTGAACAAAATTGGTTGAAAATCGACGGTTGTACATTTGCATTCGATAAACCAATGTTTCGATCGAACGAACGAGCAAAATTGAATGAAAAGAGGGGTTGCAGGGCCGGCGAACCAACAAAATTGAACGAAAAGAGGGGTTGTGGGGTCGGCGCCGGCCCTGCAACTCCGCCGAATTTAGAGTATGGACAAAGACATCAATGTAACAGTTAGGTATTTATTAATCAAATCCTTGATAAGTGCCACAAAATCTATTCTCACACTTCCAAAGTCAATACTCAGCACATATTTAACAGATTGAGAATTTCATTTGACTTGCGTAAAATATTAATACATAAAGTTAATTACATATATAACCTTGCCGCTGCACTGACTGATAAAGAAAATAAGCATTTGACTTCCAAAGGCCGGTTGGAGGTTGCCATAAATATATGTTAATGGACTTGCTCGCCATTTGATAAGCGATTATTAAACTAACTAGTCAATACTATATAAAGGCTATACCACCATAGCCAATGTCACCAACGCAAAAGTGTTCATCAATCATCTGGAGAAAGAAATTTGGAGTTTGCAGAGATCTTAGAAGGAGTCTAAATTAAAGGATACGCAACAAAAATGGTAGCGATGATGTATGCTCAATCTGGGATATGCATGGCCATCATCATCTTCTACACATGCATATTGCTTCCTGTTCGTCATCTGAAAGAGAGTGTTCTCGACATGGTGGGCTTCATCTTGGTCGGAATCGGCATTCATTCCAAGTTCACCGTGACGTCGACATGCATCGCCGTTGATGAGGTGCAGGAAGTGATCTGCAGGTTTGAAGAGTTGCAGAGCAGTACGTGTTATGGAAATGGTGATATGTGTTCTATTTGCCTGGTCGAGTTCATGAAGGAAGACACAGTCAGCCAACTTACAAGATGTAAGCATGTCTTTCATGTGGCTTGCATTGATAAGTGGAAGGACAATCTTCAGTTTACTTGCCCGCTTTGTCGCTCCTGTTTTGTTCATATTTGAATTGCTCTGCACATTTATTGGCGGCGGATACGTTTATGCTACAATCATAGGGCGTAAATATGAGTCTCTCCTGCTGTAAAATATGAAGTTTCAGTCTTTTCTTTCAGAGATTAGTGTATACATGGTGATTATCTTTAGTACCAGCAGTTGCAAATGATTATTATCTTTAGTAATAGCACAAGCGTAATTCTTGGATTCAAGTAACAACACAGGTGTAATTCTTAGGTTTGAGTTTATCACTTAACTTGATAGTTCCAATATGCCTCCGCAAGTTCAACAAGGCTTAGCCGCGGTCAGCTTGGATCTCAACCGAAGAAAGGAGGATAATGGAAGACCCTTGCTCAAAATGTTAGCAATCTGAGCTTGAGATGGAATATGTCGAACTATAAGGTCACCACTTCTACTTTCTCAAAAACAAAATGAAAATCAATTTTAATGTGCTTGGAATTACGTTGAAAAACACAATTTGTTGTGAGATAAGTCGCAGACAAATTATCACAAAACAATATCAAAAATTCAGGATGAGACAGTTGTAACTCACAAAGTAAATGTTGAAGCCATGTGCCTTCAGCCGTGGCAATAGCTAAACTCGATACTCGGCTTTAGTACTTGATCATGTTACCACTTTTTGCTTTCAAGAAATCCAACTGATAAGATTTCCACCAAAATAAACTCAAAATCCTTAAGTAGAGTGACGATCGGTGCAATCTTCGACCTAATCTACGTCCGAGTAAATGAGAATACTAGGATGATTAAAGGGACGAATAGTTAGTCCAAGACTGATAGTACATTTTAAATAATGAAGAACTTGTTTCACTGCTTGCCAATAGACCTCTGGGACGATGCATAAACCGACACATTTTATTAACCGAAAATGAAATCTCAAAACAGGTGATAGTAGAATACTGCAGAGCACCAATAATGTTACAATATAAGCTTGGATCAGTAAAAAGTGAACCATCATTATTTAAAGAGGAACGTGATGTTGCCAGTGTGGATATAGGCTTACAACGATTCATGTGAGTCCTAACTAAAAAGTCCCTGATATGTTACTTTTGAGAAAGACAAATTCCATTATGATCACGACGAACATGAATACCCAAGAAATAAGAAACTGGGCCTAAATCTTTGAAAAAAAATTCAGCATCCAAATCAATAATAAGTTGCCCTAAAAATTGATATCATCCCCAGTAATTAGTATGTCATCAACATATACCAAAATATACGAGACAGAAGAACCACAGTAACTGAGAAATAACGAAAAATCGGAATAAAACCTCTTGAAATCATACTAGAAAAGAAAATCTTTAAGACGATGAAACCAAGCACGCAGCGCCTGTTTTAAGTCATAAATAACCTTATTTAGAAGGCCAACATAGTCAAGATGCTTCAGATCCTTAAATCCTGGTGAATGGGCCATATAAACTCGTTTTTGTAAATCATCATTTAAAAAGGCATTATTCAAGTCTATTTGACGAACATTCCATCCACGGGCAGAAGCCAAGGATAAGACCAATTGAATAGAACTAGGCTTGATCACAAGACTAAGAATATTAGTGTGTTGTGTTTTTTGGGCTCCCAACTTATGTGGAAAAAAATTCAAGACTAATGGGTAATGATTTAAGACCCATTAGGGATTTGCCCTAGCTATTTAAGCACCGTTAAAGGGGTAATTTTTGTAGTTTTTGGGTGAAAAAAGCGGGCAGAATTTTTGTAATTTTCATAATCTCTGGGTGACAAAAGGGGGAAAAATTTTAGCAGAAAATTTTCAGCAATATTCAGCACAAAGTAGTCATGATCAAACACACGATCGGAGGTCGAAACTTTGTCCGATCAGTCTGAAATTTTCATTAGAGATAGTTGACATCCTAATCTACATTCTGAACGGTGGAGATCATATTTTGACAGTTGGATATTTAGGTGTTTTTTGGTGAATTTTTCCACCTACTTTGTTATTTGTTTTAGGATTTGGAGCTTTCGTTGATTGTTAAAGGCTATATCTCAATTGTGTACTTGTTGAATATTGTACTCTACTTTTGATTGGTGATAGTGGAGTTTTGGAGCTAGACTTATGAGTCCCGTGGTTTTTCATCTTCTTGTTGGAGGGGTTTTCCATGTAAAAATCGTTGGTATCTTTCGGTGTGTTTTGTTGCTTGTTTTATCTTCCGTTAGTTGCTGGATTAATCTTACTTTAACGCTCCTAATATATTCTAGCAAATAGGGAGGATTCCGCTGTGTGTCATGTTTCTTAGGAAACCTCGTTTCCTCCTATTAGAGTGGTATTAGAGCAATTTTTTGATTTGTTAGAATTATGGAGGTTAATACAAGTAGGATGATATCTTTAAATGACATGAATTATCACAAATGAAAGGGTAAGATGAAAGACCTATTATTTGTGAAAAGTATGCATCTACCTGTGTTTGCTTCGAAGAAGACTGGCAATTTAAGCATGAACAAGTTTGTAGTTATATTAGAAAATGAATGGAAGATAATGTTGTAAATCATGTCGCTAACGAAACACATGCCAGAATACTATGTGATAAACTTGCATAGTTTTATGCTTCCAAGACTAGGAATAATAAGTGGTTTTTACTCAAGCAGCTGATGCAGTTGAGATACAGTAAAGGTACACCTATCTCTAACCATGTGAATGAGTTTCAAGGTATTTTAGATTAGCTGTCTAATGTGGGAGTAAGATTTGATGATGAGATTCTTAGACTGTGGTTGTTGAATACTTTACCATGGGAGACATTTCGGGTCTCACAGACTAATTCTGCCCCTAATGGTGTTATGTCTATGGACTTTGCTAAGAGTGGGAATTCTCAATAAGGAAGTGAGAAGAAAAACTCAGGGTTCATCGTCATTGTAGACTGAGGTTTTAGTTACGGAGCAAAGGGGGAGACAAAAAAATAGAAGTCATCATGATAAGGGCAAAAGTATAAGCAAGTTTAGGTTAAAATATAAGAATGTTGAGTGTCATCATTGTCACAAGAAAGTTCACATCAAAAGGAACTGTTACAAGTGAAGAATGAGAATGAGAGCAATGGTAACAAGTCAGGAAAGTCTAAAGATGGTAGTGTTGATCGAGTTGCCACCGTTACAAATAAAGATCTAGTTATTATTTTTGATGGATGTGACATGAATCTAATTTCTTCTAATACTAGTTGGGTGGCTGATACTAGTGTTGCAATCCATGTTACTTTCAAAAATGAACTCTTTACTACCTACATGCAGGTGAGTTTGGTTTACTAAGGATGGGTAATAATGGGGTGTCTAAGGTAGTTGGCGTGGGTGATGTTTGTTTGAAGATGAGCAATGGCTCTACACTACTCCTTAGAGATATTAGACATGCTCTAGATGTCCGCTTGAACTTGATTTCCATTGGAAAACTTGATGATGACAGGTACAATAACTTCTTTAGTGATAGTTCTTGGAAGCTTAGCAGAGGTTCTTAGTTATAGCTCAAGGAAAGTAGTTGAAGACGAATTTGTATTTGATGCAAGCTTCAATTTCAAATGGCACTGTGAATCTGGTGGAGAAATAGAATTCATCGAAGTTGTGACATAACAGATTAAGTCACATTAGTGCAAAGGGACTTGAAAATTTGGCGAAGAAGAATGTTCTTCCAGGGTTAATTGTTTAGAGAAATGCTCTCAGTGTCTTGAAGGAAATTATAATAGAGTGTCTTTAAAGACTAATCCTCCTCACCGAATGCCAAATATGTTAGATTTGATGCATTCAGATGTTTGTGGTCCATTGAAGGTACATTCAATTTCTGGAGCATCTTATTTTGTCAATTTTATTGATGATCATTCCAGGAAATTATAAACTTATACCTTGAAGACAAAGGATAAAGTGCTTGATAAGTTTAAAGAGTTTCAAGCTTTGGTTGAAAGGCAAACTAGAAAGAAGTTGAAGTGTATTTGGATTAATAATGGAGGCGAGTATCGAGGACCATTTAAAGAGTATTATAGACAACAAGGAATTCGACATCAGAAGACACCTCCAAAGACACCTCAACTGAATACGTTGGCTAAGAGAACGAATAAAACATTAATGGAGAGGCTTTGTACACTGCCACTTATGTGATTACTCTAACTCCTACTATTGCTTTGCAGGGTGATGTTCCAGAAAATGTATGGACTGCTAAAAATACCTCTTATGATCATTTGATGATATTTGGTTGCAAGGCTTATGTTCACTTTCCAAAAGATGAGAGGTCGAAGTTGGATGCTAAAGCTAAATAATGCATCTTTATTGGCTATAGCCAAGATGAGTTTGGTTAGAGGCTTTATGATCATGTTGAGAAGAAGCTTGTGAGAAGTCATAATGTTGTGTTTCACGAAGACCAAACCGTTGATGATATTGAGAAGGCAGAGAAGTTTGATTCTCATATTCAAACTGACCTCACATATTTTGATCCAATTCTTGTGTCAAAATTGCCTACTAGAGTTGGTGGAGGAGTTGAGACTGATATGGAACATGATGATGTTGTTAATGACCAGTATGATGGTGACTTGCATAATCCTAAAGATGATGCTGATGATGGTTATCCCGCTACAACAAATCCACAATAAGCCACACTTAGAAGGTCTACAAGAGTTAGATAGCAATCTACCAGATATTCCCCAGATGAGTATGTGCTCTTAATTGACAAGGGAGATTTGTTGGGTTTTTTAAGCTTCCAACTTATGTGGAAAAAGTCAAAGACTAATGGATAATGTCTTAAGACCCATTAGGGGTTTGCCTTCGTTATTTAAGCACTATTAAGGGGTAATTTTCGCATGATCGAATGTCGAAAAGTTGTCCGATTGGCCTAAAATGTTAACTGGAGGTAGTCAACATCCTAATCTACATTCCGAACGGTGAAGATCAGATTTTGAAAGTTATATATTTAGTAATAAATTTCGTAAGACTCTTGCTATTTTTGGTGAAGTTTTTCACAGGCTTTGTTATTTGTTTTAGGATTTTGGTGCTTTCATTGATTGTTAAAGGTCATATCTCAATTGTGTACTTGCTAAATAATGTACTCTACTTTTGATTGGTGATAGTGGAGTTTTAGAGCTGGAATTACAAGTCCTGTGTATTTTCCTCTTCTCATTAGAGGGGCTTTCCATGTAAAAATTGTTAGTGTTCTTTTGTTTGCATTTTGTGTGTTTTATTACTTGTTTTATCTTCTGTTGGTTTTTAAATTAATCTTACTTTGACGCTTAATATATTGTAGCAAATTTGGGAGGATTTTATTGTGTGTTTCCTTTTATCAGAAAGTTGTCAACTTCTGTTTCTTGATAAATCCCTTGAGCAATAAGACAAGCCTTATAGCGTTCTATGCTAGCATCTAGGTTACGTTTGATTTTGTAAACTCATTTACTCCCAACAATGTTGACTCCGAGTTTAGGTGAGACAAAGGTCCAAGTGTTATTTTTATGAAGTGTAGTAAGTTCAAGTTGCATTGCATTTTGCCACTCAGGATACTTGACAGATTGCTTGTAACTCATGGGCTCTTTGTCAGGAATAGGAAGGGATAAAGGAAGAGGATAGCTAGTGGAAGTTAATGCTCCAGGTTTTAGAGAATTAGTCTGAGCACGTGTTTGTATAGGATGAGTGGAGGTAAAAGATGGACAAAGAGAAGGGAAAGCATTTGAGGTGGGCTATAAATTCTGGGGTGTTAACATGTTAGATTTTGTGGAAGTTAGAGTAGTAGTGCTGGAATGATCAGGAGAGATAGATAAGGATTGAGAAGGAATATAGGTAGCAGTAGGTAATGAAGTTGTAGCAGGTGACTTAGAAGTTATGGGAAGACAAACAGCAGTGTGTAGAGGAGCAAGGGAAATAGGACAAGAAGTGGCAGAAGATAATGATGTAGGTTGCTGAAAAGTAAAAAATGAAAACTTGGACTCGTCAAACACAACATAACGTGCAATATAAGTACAAGAAGTATGAGGTGAAAGCAAACATAACCCTTATGAAAAAAGCTATAACCAAGAAATATACAAGGCTTGGCCCTAAAATCCATTTTATTGGTGTTTTATGGACAGAGATAAGGAAAGTAAAGACAATCAAAAGTCAGTAACAAATGATAGTTAGGCACACAACGATATAATACTTGAAAAGGAGATTTAGAGCAAAGAATTTTTGTAAGTGTTCGATTTCTTAGATAAACAGTTGTTCCAAAAGCTTGTTCACAAGGGAGATTTAGAGTTAACAATTTGTGTAATTGTTCGATTTCTTAGATAAATAGAGTTCCAAAAGTTTGTTCCCAAAACTTAAGTGGTAGATGAGCATGAGCTAAAAGAGAGAGACCTTTGTCAACAATGACTGGGTGACGGAGTTTTACAACTCGTGGTAGATGAGCATGAGCTAAAAGATAGAGACTTTTGTCGACAATGATTGGGTGTCATTATGTTATAGCTTCATTATGTTCATGAGTGTGAGGACATGGATGTCAATGAATTACACCTAAAGATTGTAAGAAAGGAGTTAAAATTTGATAATCCCCACCCCAATCGGTTTGAACTGGATCTTTATGAGATAGGAAATAGACCCAAATAAACTTTGAGTAATCATCTACAAATTGAACAAAATAACAATTTCATTAGTAGATGAAATTGGAGCAAGGTCCCATGCATCATAATAAATAAGTTCAAATGGAGATGTAGACAAAACATGAGACTATTCTAAAGAGCTGTAATGACTTTTGCGTAATTGGCATGCACCAAGATGCCAAGACTTTTATTTAACACAAGGAGAGAAAAACGAGAACAAACTTGGCACGCAACTTTTTCATGAGGGCGACCCAAATGATTGTGCCCATAATGTAAAGTGGTGCACTCACTTACAAAAGCAACTAGTATGAATGAAGAAAAATTAGCAAAGTAATGTGTGGTGTGTAGTAAAGGTGATGATGAAGGTAGATGATAAACCCTTTGATCAAGCATTCCCAGAAGTAGAACCTTGCCCTGCAATTTCTTAACAAAACAACAACCATGATGAAATTCAATAATGACATTATTGTCTTTTGTAAATTGGGATATGCTTAGAAGATTCTTAGTGATTGAAGGAGCATGAAAAACATTGGACATATGAAGAGAAATATTTTTATTTTTTGTGGGTCAGTTAGTAAAGCCAACATTAAAAATGGGAATGAGATTACCATTGCCAACCTGAACGTGATCACCACCATCATAGACACAATGAACAACAAGATTATTGAGATCAGTACTTAAGTGATTTATCGCTCCATAATCAAAATACCTGCTAGAATATGGAGGAATGGCACAGCTAGTGGCAACCATAGTAGTTGGAGGAAGAGGAGCTGCTTTATCTCTAGTATAGTTATGGTTTTGGTGATTGTAGCAGTCCAAGGCTTCATGTCGAACTTTAAAGCAAATCTGACATATCCCCTTTGTTTTGCCATTATTAGAATTATTGGTGAAGCAAAAAACATGATTTTTAGAGGTTGTTTGATCTCAACTAGTTTGGAAATCGTTACGAGAGCCTCGACCATGAGAATTCCCACGACCATATAATTGAGTCTTTTGTGTCGGCTGTGACTGGGTGCGTTAAGCAATATAAACAGAGTGAAGTGGAGTATATTGAATGCCCTCCAACCTAGATTCTTTTTGGATAAGTACTTTAAATAAAGTTTCCACTATAAGTGTCTCATCAAGAACACAAAATGAACTAAAGAGCCAAAATTAGGATCAAGTCTAGAAAGTACACTATGTACCAAATCAGATTCAGATTCAAGTATAAGATCATTTGAGGCTGCCAAAAGATCAGCTATAGAATGTTTCTTTTCAACATAATAGAAAATAAACATTCCCCCTTGTTGGATACTGTTGGTGATGAACGCAAGTGCACGTTTCTATCGTCAAGTAATAAAAATATCGATCCCATGGAGACCAAATTAGTTAAATAGTAATACTCGTAATAACTTATAATTTAAGCTAATAACAGAAAAATTAAAGAAAAGATTGATTGATTGTGATTTAAAAAAATTAAATAAAAACGAGAATTAAAACAAAATAAAAATATAAGAAATATCAATGGAATGAAAATCTAGGAATTTAACTTTCCCCTTGATTTTACCTCGGTGTCAAAATTTTCTCGGTTTAATTCATATACCGGGTTTGATAACCTAAGATTCAGAAT
>JAOQMQ010000196.1:37351828-37370493 GCA_027563845.1 Erythroxylum subrotundum
TATATAAACCTAGCTATACCTTGTTCCTATGTACAGAAATATAGTGAAATACAAATTATTTTTCAATATTCATCAATAGACTTTAACATACTCTCATGGAAACAACAGGGATAATGTTAGAATAGCAGATTGGTCTTTTACTTCCGTATCTGGTATAGGATCTGCTAACTATACTCCCAATATTACCCTATCCTCAGTACTTCACGTACCCTGTTTTCCTATTAATCTTCTCTTTGTCAATTCTATCACTAAGGACCTTAATTGCAAAGTTGAATTTTTTCCTGACTATTGTGTTCTTCAGGACTACACAAGGCAGAGGATTGGAACCAGCAGACTGCAGGATGGCTTATATGTCTTGGAAGAAGGGCACTTGACAATTGCACATCAAGCGTTTTTTGGAAATGATGTGATTATTCTACAGTGGCATAGGCGGTTAGAACATCCCTCGTTTTTTGTTCTAGCAAAACTTTATCCAAACTTGTTTAAAAGAACTTCGTTTAATTCTTTGTTTTGTGAAGCATGTGAACTTGCTAAACACACTAGAAGTTCTTATCATTTATCAAATAATAAGAGTTATGTTCCTTTTATGACCATTCACTCCGATGTTTGGGGTCCTACTCAAACTCCCTCTCTTTCTGGCCATAGATGGTTTGTGACCTTTATTGATTGTTGCACCCGATTGACGCGGGTTTATCTAATGAAAACCAAGAATGAAGTTTTTTCATGCTTCCAATCTTTTCACAAAATGATTTGTACTCAACATGATGCTAGAGTTAAGATCTTACAGTCAGATAATGGAATGGAGTATATGGATGGCAAATTTTGTGCTTATCTAGATTCTAATGAAATAGGACATCAAACTAGTTGTGCCTATACTAGTGAACAGAACGGAGTTGCGGAAAGGAAGAACAGACACATTCTGGATAGGGATGGCAATTGTACCTGAACCTGATGGGTACCCGATAAAATTACCCGAAAGGGGGCGGATATGGGGAGCAAATTTTTACCCGTGGGGCGGGTATGGGGGGTTAACAAAAATACCCGTCGGGTATCGGGGCGGGTATGAGGATACCACCCCCCATACCCGTTTACCCGTTATATAGTAATTACAATTTTGCCATTATATATATATAACTATCAATTTATAATCTCTGTTTACTCGTTTCTTTTATGTTAAATTCAGTATGTATGTATGAATGTAGCATGAAAATTTTAAAGAAAAACAAATAGTCCATTCATATTAAATAAGCTTATCTTTTTAAAAAAAAAGAGGCGGGTAAACGGGTACCCGATGGGGGTCAAACCCCCAACGGGTACGGGTATGGGGGTTCCAAAAAAATCCCCGACGGGGATGGGGGCGGGTACGGGGGATGGCATACCCGCCCCGTTGCCATCCCTAATTCTGGACGTTGCTCGATCACTCATGTTCACAATGAATCTTCCAAAGGGATATTGGGGTGATGCAGTCCTTTCAGCCGCCTATCTTATCAACATAATACCACTTCAAATTCTAGATTTTAAAAGCCTTGTTTAAATGTTACAAGGCACAAACTCTTATTCTGTACCTCCAAGAGTCTTTGAGTGTGTTTGCTTTGTTCATGCTCAGAATGTTGGCAAGTTGGAGCCAAGAGCTTTGAAATGTGTGTTTGTTGGATATTCTCCCATGCAAAAGGATACAAGTGTTATCACCCCCCGTCTAAGAAATACATTGCAATTATGGATGTCACTTTTCTGGAGTATGAGTCCTATTTCCCATATCCCTAACTCCTCTTCAAGGGGAGAGAGTGAGATTGAAGACGAGGTGTTGCTTGACTCTACAGATAATGTGATCCAAGGAAAAAGAACAATTCAGGGGGAGATAACTAGTTTGGTTCAAGAGGATCGAAGTCAGCGCTTAGATAGACCAGACTTAAAGACATACTCAAGGCGATATAAGACAAAAAAAGCCATCATGCAGTCTATGCCAATGCCATCCTCTTCCCTCAAAAACACTGGTGAGCTTGAATATGATTTATCTGATGATTTAGATAAGTCGATTGCCATTCGAAAAGGTGTTAGAAGTTGCACCAAGCACCCAATTTCTAACTTTGTTACATATGACTCACTATCTCCTGCCTATAGAGCCTTTGTCTTGTCTGTTTCTTCTGTGTCTATTCCACAAGATTGGAGAGAAGCAATGAAAATTGTCCAATGGAAAGAAGCTATGATTGAAGAAATGAAGGCCTTGGCAAAAAAATGAGACTTGGGAACTTGTCACTGCTCCAGAAGGAACACGAACGGTTCGTTGCAAATGAGTATTCACAGTAAAGCATAAGCCAGATGGATCCATTGAGAGATACCAGGCGAGATTGGTGGCTAAAGGCTTTACTCAAACATATGGAGTGGACTATCAAGAAACCTTTGCTCTTATTGCCAAGATGAATACAATCAAAGTTTTACTCTTGTGTGCAACTAACTTGGACTGGGACTTACAAAAGTTCGATGTTAAAAATGCATTTCTTCATGAGAATGTGGAGGACGATTAGTATATGCAGATTCCTCTAGGGTTTGAAGATGAGAAGACACAAGGGAAGGTTTGTAGGTTAAAAAAGGCCTTGTACGGGCTAAAACAATCACCAAGAGCATGGTTTGAAAAGTTCAATTAGGTTGTGATCTCCTTTGGTTATCAACAGAGTAATGCAGATCATACCCTATTTATCAAGCACTCCTAAGGTAAGATCAGGCTTCTTATTGTCTATGTTGATGACATTATTGTAACTGGAAGTGATACAGACGAGATGGCTAAGCTGAAGAAACTACTTGCTTAAGAATTTGAAATTAAGGACCTAGGAAAATTTCAATATTTTTTGGGCGTTGAAATCGCTAGATCAAGAAGAGAAATGTTTATCTCCCAGAGAAAATATGGCCTAGAATTATTAGAAGAAACCTGTATGATGGGTTGTAAACCAGCTGAATCTCCTATCGAGAGCAACCGCAAACTGCAAGCAGGAATAGGTACATCAGTGGACATGAGAAGATATCAGAGGTTAGTTGGGAGACTCATCTATCTTTCTCACACTAGGCCAGATATAGCATTTGCAGTTAGTCTAGTAAGTCAGTACATGAATGATCCACGAGAACCACAATTACAAGCTATATTCCACAATTTGCGCTATCTAAAGTCTGCTCCAGAAAAGGCCTTCTGTTCACTAACAATAGTCATCTTAAGATAGAAGCATTTACAGATGCTGATTGGGTTGGATCTTTAGATGATAGAAGGTCAACCACTGGTTATTGTACGCGAAATCTAGTCACTTGGAGAAGCAAGAAACAAAATGTAGTTGCTAGATCCAGTGCGGAAGCCAAATATAGATCTATGGCTCAAGGTGTGTGCGAACTATTGTGGGTAAAGAAGCTAATGAATGAATTACAATTGACGAATGAAGGAAGTTCATCTCTCTACTATGATAACAAAGTTGTCATTAGTATAGCTCACAATCCTATTCCTTATGATAGAACAAAACACATAGAAATTGACCGACACTTCGTGAAGGAGAAACTTGTGAATGGCTCTCTACAATTATTTCATGTGGGGTTAAATGAACAACTGGCAGATGTCTTCACGAAAGGACAATATAACAAACAGTTTCATAACCTCGTTTGCAAGTTGGGCATGTGCGATATCTATGCACCAACTTGAGGGAGAGTGTTGACCAGAGATTATTAGCATTGATATTGTTAGCACTGATATTGTTATAATTACACCTATAATCTCTCCTATAATTGAGAGATTTCATAGAGTTAATAGCTAGATTACTTCCTAAATAGTCCTAGGAATTTTGTATATAAACCCTTCTTCCAATGTACAAAAAGTATGTAATAAAAATTATCTTCAACTTTCATCAGTAAGAATTTGAAATGAAAAAATAATAAGAAGTGAGCAAATGGAATATGTGATTCACCACATCAGCCAATAGTATCTTTATTTTGGAGAAATCATTAACCTCAAAAGCTAAGCAATCCAGTAGTTTAAGATTAAGTGAAGAAGACAAAGGAGAACAATGAATTCTATGCTTGATCACTTGTTAAATTCTTCCTCCAAGGACAGACTGCTGTGCAACAGCCCGAAACAACTGAAGTCTACTAGTTTAAACAAAATTAGTGCAGTTCAGACTAGAATCACAGTCCTTCACTACCAGAAATGAATCTCTAGATTTCTGCAAGTTGATGCTCTCTTGAAAGACATGATTCCTGAAACAACCGGAGTTTACTAGTTCAACAAAAATTAGTGGCTTTCCTGACTAGAATCATGGTCTTTTAAGGGAGAACCAACTTGCAGAAGTCAATCTCTCGAAGATCTAATTCACAGGCAACTTGTCATTGGGTCTGGAATGTAAATTATGTGTCTTTGTGTCTGGAAGAGCAGTAACTTTGAGAGATAATTCAAAAATAATCAGGAGAAAACATGGATGAATACCTAGCTGTAATAACTTCATGGAGTATGCCTTCAACTTTATCAAGATTTTCATTACCTGATTATAAACTTCTGCGAATCTTTTGTTGCCAACTCTTGGAGATCCAAAGTTATACATGGTCACTTTGATTGCGCCACACCTAAAGAATGCAATCAAACAGAACTGATATGCAATGGTGTGCAAGGAGAAGTGCCTATTTGCAACATACCAATCAGGAACTATTTTGAGAAAGAACGTACTTTGCTAGTTGACTGGATGCAAGTTCAAGAGCAAGGAGGGTTGCTAGTGCACCACCTAAACTGTGACCGGTAACATAAACATGCCACTTAACTGGTGGCTCAGGCACATCATCTCTGTGAACAACAAAGGAAAGAAAACCAAAAAAGAAGACAAAAGAAATGAGAGCGAGGGAGGTAAGAGACAGAAGTCAAATATTAAATATATGTTGCAGATAAATGTATCAGTTCAATTAAAAAGTTCGGACCTAAACAGATTGCGGAGCAGCAACTTCCTCATTCACTACTAAAAAAGGCACAAGAATTTCCAATGAAAATTGATTACATCATCATGAATGTTGTGTATGTTATCAATATCCCTAACATAATTTATGGAAGCAATGGAGTCGATTCAAGAAACAAGGGCCATGAATAATGTTTGAACCTGCTACATGCTTTTAAAATATAGAATAAAGACAAGAGAGGGCTCCAGATAATTCTAGTGCAAAGCATGGAGACTAACTTGACTACCTAAAATAAAAATGATAATACCGTCTTAGATGTTCAGCATATTACCAGTATCCGATACTAGAAGAAGCAACAAAATTGAATAAAGAAACAAGGATCACAAGTAATCGTAAAACTTGATAGGGAAAACTTACTTATAACCAATTGACAATTTAATGATGGAGATTATCCTTATCCTGACTGAATCATAAGCACTTAAGAAGCCAGTGTGAACCTGAAGTTGCATGTATCAAAAAGTATAGACATCCGTCAATTGGAAAACACCATGGACTTTTAATTTGTAGGAAACAAAATCAGGATCATTTATACCTGAACTTCTTGCTTGAAATCTCCACCAATTCTTTCAGGATTCAACCTATAGAAAGAAGATAAAAGTTGGGATGACAAAGACTCAACATAAGACAAGAAGAATAGCACATTTGGAAGGATCAACTTATTTCTTGCACATGCATAAACCATTTCACAGATTAAAAAATCACCTTCAAATATGAAGCTTTTAGATAAGTTTTATCATTACTAGAAAAGCACAAATGAAAAGAGCAACAAATGTAAATTTAATCTTTCAAAAAAACAAATGTAAATTTAATTAACACAATGAAGATAGAAATTTAGCATTACCCAGCAGGAACTAGCATCAAGTCCGTTCGCAGGTCTTTCCATTTTGCCTGAAAAAGGGCACCAGATAAACAATGTGAATTGAAAACTAAATGAAGGCATTCAGTTAGAGAAGAAGAAATAGCATACTTGTTCGGTCCCTCTGAAAGCAATGACTAATCTTTTCCGTGCCGAATCACGCCAAATTGCTACCTGTAGCTTCCAAAAGTTATTGATAGTCGTAATTAAATCCATTGAAATTTCACCAGAAATAATGCCAATGCTTCTGATGGTATAAATGCTCACTTCTGTATCAGTCGACGCATTATCTAGGAAGCAAATCTTCTCGAATTCAGACTTGATAAAACTTGGATGGCCCACTGAGGTAGCAAGCATGGCCCAAGCCTCCATGGCAGTTTCTGCAGTTGAGAAAAGTGTTCTCATCTCCTCAGCTTTCTTTTCATCCACTCCAGACTCACTCAAAGAGTTAATAAACTTTTCCGTCTCAGAACCCTTATCTACATTTTGGGCTTCATTGTTTAATTTAGAAACAGCTGCAGTCAAAACCATCCATGCTCCTAAAACAGAGTCAGTTTGCCTTAATAAATCTTGTGAAGCCTTTTTTATATCTGGAAGGGAACTGGGAAGTGGCCCACTTGCTTTATCAAGGTTGACATATTGAACTTTTGGAGTTGCAAGCCCTGATTCAATGTAACCAGCTTCAGCAATCTTCTGTGATTGCAACCCAATTTTGTTCAACAAGTCAAATCCATCCCACTTTAATTCCAGAGGAACAGGGAGACCAAGTTTCTCGACAACATTTTGGTTGATAACCTCAGAAAAGTTATTCCAGAAATGTTTGTCCGATTGTGCAATTTCACTTGCTTGTGTCAAGGGTTCCTCAGTGTGTACATTAACCAAGGAACTATCATTTTCATGTACAATACTGCTCCCACTGCCGCTTGAAGCATTTATAGATGCTTCTGCAGGATTTTCTACTTCTGAAGTTAAATCAGACACAACTTGATTGGAGTTGCCACTGAATTCTGAATCATTACCATTTAGCATTCTATCTTTCCTAAAGTAAGCATCATTGAATGACTTCACTTGCCCAAAAGCATATTCCACAAACTGACTTGCTGGCACAGTTTCAGAGCCAAAAGCCTTTTTCATAGCAGATTCAAACCCATTTTTTCGCAGAAATTCTGAAACAAAGGGGAGCTTCCACCACTTCTTTTCATCCTCAATTTCATCAAAGCTTTTATACTCAACCTGCGGAAGATAGTGAACCCAGAAACCTAAATATTGATCTAATTACACACGTCAAAAAAGTGTAATAATTTTCAAATCTAAAAGATTTAGAGCAACAGTTTCGGTGAACTGAGATCTTGCAACATATAGTTTTTTTTTCTAGATAACATAAATACTAATATTCAAAATCCAAAAATTATTGCAATTTCTCCGTCCAACAAGAAACAATACATCAAACAAAAGAATTTATTTCTGTGTTCTGTTTTGTCTTTTGTATTTGACATGATTTCACCCACAACAAGAATCATACCCAAAGTCAAAGTTTCAAGAAATGTAATTAAAACTGATGTGTGACTCTTAAAAACAAAGACTACAGGGAAAAGGGGAAAAAAAGAAAGCAAACAGGAAAAACTGCTTATTCTTGCTCCCTTTTCCGTCAAGTATCCTAAATTTATGAATTGAGTTCCAAATAACTTCAAAATGTTCATTTAAAATGATTTTCATGAACATCACTAATTAATTGCTGATATACCACAACTTGATAACTAATCCATCATGAAACATGAATGCCCCCTTCCTCACATTGCTCACTTTCTCTTCAACCCAATTGCAGAAACTTCATCATTGCAAATCTTCTATATATGAGTCGGTTTTATCATGCCACAATCTCACAAAAACCTTTGAAGATGGTCTTTGCTTCAAACATTGATGATATACTAACAAACTTTTATCAATATTTCATGTTTGTCATGACTTCTATTTTAAAGCCAGGGAAGCAATATGAACAGGAATTCTTTTTAACCTAGTTCTGCAAGTCTTAAAGAAGAGACAAGATAAAGCATGACTCATACCCAAAAATAATCCCTTATTTTAACAGGCTTCACCAAAAAAAGTTTATCTGAAATGGTCAAACATTTTTGTGCTTTTACTATACTTCACTATTTTAATTTTTTTTTCCACCCGACAAAGTTGCCACTTTGCTTCTATCATTTAGGGACCTCATCTCTTCTCATATTGCTTCTTCCAGCACAAATTTGAAATATTTTCTGCAAAATAACCAGAAGCAATACTTAGGTAAGATTATGAACAAGTAATAGAATAGGATCTTAAGAAAAAACTGAAATGTATGTAAATAGCACAAGCTACCCTTCATGGCAAAACAATCTTACCAATAGGGTCATTTAATACAAAGGTAAGGAAAAAAGGCAGCATCGTTACCTTGAGATATTAGGGGCCTTCTAGTATCATGCATCAGTAGTTGTATGCGCATGTTGAGTTAATCCTTCAACCACATGAAAATGCCATGTATGAAACAGTAGAGCGATGAAAAAAGAAAGAATCTCCAAGCCAACACAAAAAAAAAAACCAAAAGCAAGAAACATATTTTGCACTTCCTTTTTCTTGTTTTATACAAAGATATCCAATGTTATAATAACCTGTTAACAGGCAAGTCAGAAGATTTGGCTCCATGATACAACAAGGTGCACTTAGGCATATATTTCAAAATGCTTTTGATCATACAAGACATACACGTTAACTAAAAGGTTGGCTGAAAGCATCTTAATATAGAGCACTGAATCAGTGCAACTTAGCAAATGCCAGTGTACTCTGTAATAGAAAAAGTTTTTGCACCACAAATCAGTTCAAACATTGCTTAAAGAAAATGGAATATATTTCTTTGAGATATTCAATCAATGCCATTGATGTTTATCCAAATCTCAGAATTGAAGTAAATCCACTATAATTATATTGCTTCAAGTTTCCAATATATTTGTTGTGTTTCCAAAGGACAATTCACTGCAAATTAAGTTAAGAACTTCTTCATGTCAACTAGCTTCCAAGAAATATCCATTCACCAAATGTGCAGTGCTAGACAGATGAAACTATAAGATTCTATGTCTAAAACAGTTGAATTAGGGCGTAAAAATGTAATCAAAACATTGTTGACATGTTTGAAAGGGCTTTGTGAAAGCTAAAGGCTCAAAGATTCAGAAAATGTGAATCCACTTTGAAGTTCACATAACTGTAAGGACTGGGGATCTGAGATCTCAACTAGGAAAGTGTAGCAATAGGCGGATAAAGTTTCCAATATGCACAATAGCTTGATAGTATGAAAGAGCATGAAGTATATGAAAAGGTTAATTCTCCAGGGAAAAAATGATTCCCTGTGATTACATAAGCAAATAATGGTTACAAGCAGTGTTTGTATAAAACAGGGTGGAAAAGCTAGTCAGACTGGACAAAACAGTGACCATCAGCTGAATCAGTCCAAATGGTGGCCATTTTCTAGCCATACTGGTTTTCTATAAATATATTATAGCTGTCAGCTTATGAACCATATTAGATTGCAAAAGATTAGGTAAATCTATTTTAAACCTTCTTGAGGATGCTGTTTCACATCCCATTGATCCCAATGTTGCATTGTATGCAGTTTAAGTGTTTGATTTGATTTGAACTTGTGATCCTAAATTCTGTGGAAAAGCGCCACAACCACTTGAACTAAGGTTATTTTAGTGACATTGTTGCAATGCATAATGGTGTGTACTAAATTGTTACATATAAAACTACAACTATGATATTGATTAGACTCCAGTTCAACCACAGCTGAACCATTGTTCTTTTGACTCTCTTCCTGGGCCATTTAAATACTCCAAATCTAGCTTTCAAAACATTGCTTACAAATATAAAATATTTACTAAATAGAAGGAATACATGGACTATTTCAGTTTCAATTAAAAGAGAAAAATGAACTGCCAATATCTAAATAATAATAAGGTCTCACCTCCAACTGCAACTTCCCACCCCCACCCATCCCTTCCAAGTCAACCATCAGCTTGTGCATATTTCCTGCCAAAAATTGTTCATCCATGAGCTTCTCAGGGAAGGCTGCACATTTTTTTCTAACTCTCTCATCTCTACACAAGCACATCAGTTAAAAATAAAGACACAATGTAGTCAGTCCAATTCATTTAGCAGCAACAAATTAATGTTCATTTTAATGCATGTTTGAGTTGCATCTTGACATTTTTTTCAGGTAACACTATATTGCTAAAGAGTTCAATTATTCCTTAGCAAACATATGCATTTTCATGTTAATGCATGTTTGAGTTGCATCTTGAAATTTTTTCAGGTAAAACTATATTGCTTAAGAGTTCAATGATTCCTTACCAAACATATGCATCGAGAAAGAAAGTGTGGGTGCATTGGTTAACCTTAACTAGGTTTGTCCCATCTATTTGTACAACCGACATATTTCAATATAAGGCACATGACAGTACTAACTATATAACAACTTATAATATTAGTATTAGATGGTTGAATAGAACACTTAACCACCAATTTAAGGCCATCAAAATCATTTCTGTGTTGAATTGAATCCTCACCGTCGCAGAGGGACTCAAGACTAATGCTAGCATTGCCCATACGCTTATGTGGAGTTACCAAGTTTGCATCCCAAGCTGCAACCTGAAGTTCAAGAGCAAAATGGAGAATCAATAAAAGTTGTAACAAAAAATCTACATCAACAATAACTGAATGGGAGTTCAGTGGATCTAAAATGTATGGTATTTTCTTAAATAATCGTCTTTTATGATTCTCTTGAACTTTAGACACTTAAAAAGAAATAAAATATTCATGAAGATTGCAATAGTCATTAGTAATGACACTAACAATTGCAAAGGAAATATGAGGTTGACCTGAATCAGAACTGGAAATGATCAGGTAGCCAAGTCATTTGATAGGCTTACTCTAGTCTTTATAATTGTGCAAAAAAGATCAACCATGATGATTTCAATATATCAGGACAAATGTTTGGAGCAACAGGAAAAAGATGGAAGTTTCAATGTCAAATAAATATCTTGGACCTCTTAATCTTCAAGTATGACTGAACCACTATTTTAACCAAGTAAGAAAAACTTGCACATGTGTCTTTTTCTATTTCTTTTTTAAGTATCTGGAATATGATAAAAGAAGTTCAATTCTAGTTCATGGAAAGCAAACAAGAGACACCAAAAAATTTGGATACCAATGTTAAATGCATCACAATAGTGTTTTCACCAGAGGAGATGATTAAACTAAATGATAAATGCCAGTGGCAACTAGAAAGGACAAGTACTGACCTGAAGGCTTTTGGTTGGAGGAAGCTTGATATTCAAAGTGAAATCCTCATTCCAAGTTGGAGTTTTATTTCTGTAGTAGAATATTATCACAATTATAAAATCTTTAAACATTGTTAAACCTATTGAAATTTCACTGCCACTAGCTTGATGGATTAAATCATTGATGAAGCATGAAGCATGAAGCATCTAAAATGTGATTGGGCGAGCAAATGAAAATTAGTCACCAAAAGGTTTATTCCTTGACGAGCAAAAAACATTAAGTTTAAGCATTTCAGGTAAGTTTTCTCCCACCTTTAGGTTTGTTTTACTGACTGTAGAATATGTAATGTCAATATTAAACAAAGGTAACTACAATCAAGCAGTTCATTTTAAACAAGCAGCTCATGTCAAACATTCAGAAACTTTCATAAGTTGGAAGAGGTTACAGCTAGGACATATCTATAGATTGAACATTCAAGGCAGCAAGTTTGATCAGGTAGTTTCTCAACCTTCAACTAAGACATTTATGGACAACATACCCCCATTTAATTTTGCTTTTGACAACCTGGCCATCCAATTGCATGACAACATAAGGATCACTCGTTCCCTGGAAAAGAATGAAAGTTTTAAGAAAGAAAGCCACATCAAATATGAAAGACATAAATGAACACCAGAATTGAGGAAGTTCTCAAGTATGTATACATGTGTTCATTTGAATGTGCATCATTCCATAAGTGCAATTGCCCATGCATGATAAACATCAGGACCTAAATGTAAAAAGGATATTTATGCTACGCACCCATGGATCCATGATAGGTAAATCCAAGCCCTTAATTAATTTTATCAGCAACTGACCGTCGTAAATCTCGCGTACAAATGACCTAAAAGCGCATTAATCAGATTAGAACTTGCACAGAAACATATATAATCAAAAATGCCACTTTAATACTACAAGCCTAAGCATTTTAGCATAGTATTGCAAGCAAATGGTAAAGAATGTGAATGTTTATTTGACTAACAGCAAAGAGAACAACAAAGCCGTTTAACTATCAAAAGCAAAATATGGCACATACTCGGAAAGGTACACAGTCTTACAATCTCCAGCATCAACTTCACGCCTGCCGATGTTATCCTGATCAACACACAACCAAATTACATTTGGAGCTGATGCGAAGCACTCGCTTCAAAAACTAAACGAATACTCGTATAAAGGTTCATAAACTAAATTAACACAAAACAGGAGGAAGTATAAAGAGTTTGGACGACGGGTGATAAATTACGGGGGGACTTGTATAAGCTTCAAAAGCAAAACCAGCGAGAATGACTGCGAGGTTGATATCAAAAGGAGGCCTCTCGTCGTCTTCCTGAACTGTAATGTTCTCAGTCTGAGGCTGAGCGCAACGAATCGAGCGAAGTCCATCTCTAATTCTGCTGCCTCGACAGCTAAGAAACCGAGCTTTGGGGACAAAAAGAGACGGGAAGCGAGGAGGCAAAGTGAAGCGGCGAAGATGGCGACTAGGGGAAGCGAAACGGCAGAAGAAGCGAACGGCTGGGTGGTGGTGGTGATGCGTTTGCAGAGAAGCCATGAGTAGAGGAGTGTGGAGTTTTAACGTCTAAAATACGAATGGAGGAGGATAACAGCTTTTTGGTACTGGTAATAATGGAATGTTTTTTAATTATTATTATTATTAGTTTTGAAGAGATCCAGAAGCTTTGAGAAGTGAGAACACAATTGTGGGCCCTACCCACCATTTGTACTTCATTTCTCTGCCTTCCCGCGGTTTTACTTTATCCAAGTCAGCCTCCGGAGAAAATAATTCTCCTATATATAGATATGTTATATATTTTTATTTATTTATTTATTTAAATATACCACAAATTTAATTTTGAATACTTCTGGCTGGGTATGAAATAATATTATAAATGTAGGAAAATGAGAAAATATTTATAGAATTAAATATGAGATTAACTGAATTTGAAAAGGGCATATTTAAATTTGTTTAATTAATTGAAATTTAAATTTAATATAATCTTAAAGCCAATAAATTTAAATCAATTTATTAAAACTACAGAAATAAAAAATAAAATTGATTATATGTATAATTGTTTTAAAATAAATTTAAATCTTGTTCATTAATAATTTAAATTCAATTTGA
Source organism: Erythroxylum subrotundum (assembly GCA_027563845.1). Lineage (NCBI taxonomy): Eukaryota > Viridiplantae > Streptophyta > Magnoliopsida > Malpighiales > Erythroxylaceae > Erythroxylum > Erythroxylum subrotundum. The sequence goes on from JAOQMQ010000196.1 coordinate 37,365,124, forward strand.
ATTTAGATTTAATAAATATTTTTAAATTAAAATTAGATTAAATTGAATTAATTTAAACTAAACACTATTATGATCTCTTATTTCAATTTGTTCAATTTTAACTCTAATTTTTAACTAAATTAAGCTTAAAACTAGTATTTTTAAGACTATACTAGAATTTAAATCCATAAGATAAGAACTTTAGGTTTAAAAGAATTAACCAATTTTAAAATTTTAAAATATAATTAAAAATATATTATTAGATAAAAATTAATGGGTTAATTATATTAAAAAAAACTCAAACTTTCGTCAAATTTTCAATTATAACCCGAACTTTAAAAAATAGTAATAAAATGTCCAAACTTTCATTTTTCAATTTTAGCCTAATGTTATTTGTTGTTCCCTTAAGCCCTTAGCCTTTTGTTTTCTATTTATACTTAAAAGTCCAAGCTATTCTCGTATTACAGCATACTGTATCAATAAACTCTTCGTTTTTTATTCATTCTTCTGATGCTCTTAGTGTAAGAAAGTCGGGAATGTGTAATCTAAAAATCGAAGAGTGAGAGTATCAAAAGAACAAACTGTAAATAAAGAAAAAATTGAAATCAAATCCTAAATTTATTGGGGCTGTGTAATATAATTTAAGTCATTTTCAAACGACGTCAATTTAATTATGTAATTAAATGACATTTCATTAATTTCCATTTGATGTGTTAATATTGACTGAGATATATTAATAGTCAAGGTTTATAAAACACGTGACAAGTCACATCAATAAATTTAACGAAAACACTAACGTCGACTTAGAATTGAAAATTTTTAAAAATTTGAGAATTTTATTACTACTTTATAAAATTCAAGTTAAAATTGCAAAAAATTAAAAATTTGACATTTTGATATATAATTGAAAATTTTACGAAAATTTTGAACTTTTTAATAATTAACCAAAATTTAATTAATTTAAATTTATAAAATTATTAATATAAATTTTTGATTATTTAACAGGCTAATTAATTTTTAATAACAAGTAAATTTAACAGAAAGTTAAAATCAAATCAGAAGTTTAAAATTTTTATAGCTAAAACGGCTCCCAAAATAGAATCAAAATTTAAAAAAAAAATGAAGTGAAACCAAAGTTGATTGCAGCTGAAAGCAACCATTGTTTGGCCTCCCCTATACTTCACGAACATCCCAGTTGACGAGCTAACACGTGAAACCAACAACAGCGAGGCACACGAGCCGTAAAGCTTGAAGCGAAGCTTGACCACTCTTTGTCGCATTTCACCCTTCATGACAACCGACATACGAAGTTACATGTGAAGCTTGTTTCGTTACAAAAGTCACACAGCCCCTTCACGAGATACGTGCCATTAGGGATCTCTTCTTTAAAACAATAGGTCAATAAGATAAATCGTGCTGAAAGTAACATATACCCAAATACAAAGTACATTTACGAGAGTATCAAGTTTTTCTTCCCCTTTTTGGGGTTTGCTAAGGGAACATTTTCATAGCTACTTGGATAATAATAGAGAAGTAGCCACAATGTCACTTGACTAATATCTTCCTTAAGAATACAACAACCATATCAAACCCAAACGGTTTAATGCATGAGTGCTACTGCAGCCTCTTGTACTAAAGGCTGGCTGACATGCACAAAATGCTCAGCTTCACGCTCAACCTGCTCCCAACACCTATCAGGATACTTCCCTTCTCTCATCTTCTTCACAAACGCCACAAACCGTCTCCAGTTATCTGGTTGGAAGAGGTGGGGGGTCATTCTCAAGTATGTAAATGCACACATTTCTCTATCATCTGAACGCTCGCCCACGTTCAATGACGATGCCTGCAGAATCTGCTCATGTGCATATTCATCATGTCGTGGCAATGCATTTTCTCCGGCAAGTGGAACCTGTGCTTCTCGAGTTGCTAAAGCCACTTGTTTGACAAGTTTCTCCGGCGCGCAAAGGGCATCCTGCGGCTGTTCATGATCTCGCATCTCTATGCAAGTGAAATTAAATATGGCTCCATGGCGCGCCAACATTTGAGCAATAGGAAGATAACCATCCCGGAATCTCGTATTGTAATATCCTGCTGTGAGTTCGGGTGCATGAGACCTGCTACCGTAGTGCCAATGGATCCCTGCAACCTTTACTGAGATCTTTACACCGGTGTTCTCAAAAATTGCCTTCGATGATGACAGGATTCTCTCACCATGATCCAAAAGTAGCTGAGAGTACCAGGATAGGAAGAATTCCCCATAGGGAGTATTCCACCCACCACCTTCTTTTCTGAAAAACTGAGTATCTTCGGGCCAATTGTTATAATGACCAGCATCAGTAGGCCCTGTGCTACCCCATTCTGGCTTGCCAGCAGCTTCAGCTGCAGCTTTTAAGCTACTCAACATGTGCTGCAACAGGTTCCACAAATTGAGTCTAGAACTATAAAACACAATTTTAATATAAAGCTTGTTTGAACAATAAGAGAGATCGCAAATACCTTGTCATAACACTGGAATGCTCCAATTCCTGGGAATCTCCATGTTCCATTCTGCTCTGGATATGAAGGATAGCGAAGTTCGCCTGCTGGACCCATTCCTACTTGGATTTCCTGAATGGAGCAAACTCTTGTTAAAAACATCAATTCAAAACAATATTTGACAAATAAGATAGTACTACTGTAACAACAATAATTTGGATACTGACAAAAGGGATGGCATTGCAAATGTCGTCCACTATCAAAACTACCCAAAAAAAACGGAATAACCACCCAGGTTTGAGGTCAAGTACTCCAACTCTTGGTGTTTCAGAATGACAAGGTTCAGAGTTACAACAATTATTTGTATACTGACTATAGCGATAGCACTGCAAATGTCATCCACTGTCAAAACTACCCAAAAAACGGCATAACAACGCAAGCTACGGGTCAAGTACTACTCTTGGTGTTACAGAATGACAAGGTTCAGCTATAGTTCTCACCGTCGATGTACTTTACAATCTAATCTAGTGCATAGAGATATTTATTCAAAAATCCGGTAAACCATGAAAGAACTTTCCTAACTAGCAAAAACCAGAGCAGTAAAGCGTCAATTGAAATAATGATAACCACCCAAGTTCTTAAACTACATCCTAGTCCTACAATGGTTTTAAACATTTAGTCAGCCCAAGGATAGTACTCAAAAAACAAACATTTGTAGCAAATCAAGAAACATAAAAACCAGATAAGGAGTTAGTTAATTACCACAATGGTGTCACCAAGAAAATGCTTGAAGTTGTCTCTGAAGGCACGCATGAAATCAGAGTAGCACTGAACAGGAGTCCTCCCCTTGAGAACGGGAAGGGTGTCGCAACCTAGTGATATATATTCATAATTCCTTCTTCCCCACTGATCCGTATATGCAAGATCTGGGTTTTTGTCAACCTCCTCCACGACCCATTTGGGTAAAGGAATGCTGCAAAGGGATAAAAAAACAATCCATCATTTATCTAGATTAGCCCTTGTAGTTCACCAAAACTCATAATAATTACGTAAAAGCCACCATATTAAAAGCGACAAAATTTTCTCTAAAGAACACGTACTTTGCTTGCACGCAACTACCATGCTCATCCAACTCTAGTACCATCGTGCAAGTAAAAAACATCACTTCATATTGTAAAGTTACTATAACTTTGTTGTGAGCATACTCATAACGCGTAGATACACGCATTGGAAGAATATGATTAATGATAATGCTGCATAAAAAAAGATAACAAAAGAGAAAGAAACTTACAAGCAAGAGTCGCCAACGTTGCCTCCACACTGGTGAAACGACATGACAGCCTGAACCTTAAGGCCGTGTCGTTTAGCCATTTCCAGAAGCTCGTTATAGCCTCCCCAATTATAAACACCAGCCTCATCTCTCTCCACCAATCCCCACCACACGTCCATCATTATCCCCTCTACTCCCGCGCTTTTCAGCGCCTGCAAACTCGCGTTCACAGCTTTCCTCCTATTCACCGTGTTCCCAGCCGTGACGCTGTCCAACGGCATCATTACGTATACCGGAACTCCCTTACCTTTCTCCACGGCTCCTCCCTCCTTGTACATCTTCTCCTCCTTTTCAACCAGCCCCGTCGCGTATGCTTTGCACGCGACCGACAGATCTGGACGCATCGCGCTCAGTATCGGAGACCTACATGGACTCGTTGGTTGGGACTTTTGTTCCCCGTTGTCAGATTTCTGAATCTTGCATCGCACGCTCGGAACCGGCGATTTCCACACCGCCGCGGCGTTAACGGTAGCTGTGGCGTCTCCGGTGGTGGTGCTGGTGATTGATTCTGCTGAGATTGGCTTTCCAGCAAGAGCTCCGATCTGGTGAGCGATATCCATTGCCATTTCCTGTACACTTCCTCTCTGCTTTCGAGATTCAAAAGAAAAATTCAAAATGAAAGCTTTTTTAATAGAAAGCACGCAAATCTCTCTCTTCTATGAACAGTGCCTTTGTTTGTGAATGAGGTAGAAACTGAATGGCAGGAGACTGCCTGACATTTATAGGACATCGAGAAGATAAGATTAAAATAATCTTATTGTGTTTATCCGTTAACTCAGCGACACGTGTATTAGTTGCTACGTGGCGGCTCAAGGGGTGTGTGAAACGGCGATGCCTTCGATCTCCCATCTACACGTGATGATGGACGGCTGGATCTAAAAGCGCGTGAAGCGTTTCCAACGGGAGTGGGGACGGCCTTTCCGGATTGTTTTTATAATTGAATAAAAAGAAGAACGAATTAGGAAGCGACAAGTATGGGATTGCGACTGTTAACATGTCGTGGTGAGCCCGCGCTATGGTATGGATGGGAGCTGACGTGGTGGCACGTGGCTGAGGGTGATTAAGGTTACCTTGAGGTGAGGATGAGACCCGTGTGCGCTAAAAGTTAGACGGGTGGCAGCGGCCTGGTGATCCGTAATCATGTGGTGCTAGGACGCGGAAGATTCGGTGTGTGAGATTGCCTTTGATCCGATACTTTGATTGCAGGAGGTGTGGGGACCACCGATGAGATATGTGTGGACGGTGATTAGTGTGGTACAAGTTTGGCGGCCAAGTGGCCGGATGTAGAAGGGTCGCGAATGTCGCTTAGTCTGGAAGAAAATGCAGGCCAATTTCGGTAACTTACTGGAATGGTCCGATTACGTGGCGCCTTTAGCATACCTTATCGGCATATTCGGATCATATCTAAACATCCCATCCAATGAAACAATTCGTATTTCAATAATAACAATTTCAATAATTTTCCGAATGGGTCTTTTTCTTTTACAACTTGAGTACATGCCGTCTATTCACATGAAAATAAGGGGCGGATACAAACGCAGGCCTAGGGTTGGCCATTTCAAATCTGGACTTAGTTTAAAATCTAG
>JAOQMQ010000196.1:37370593-37390803 GCA_027563845.1 Erythroxylum subrotundum
AAACTAAACTCAAATTAATTAAATGAAAGTCTTAACCAACACAAACCGGCAGAAAAGCTTGACCATGATTTGAATGACATGAAAATAAGGGGAGGATACAAACGCAGGCCTAGGGTTGGCCATTTCAAATCTGGACTTAGTTTAAAATCTAGAAACTAAACTCAAATTAATTAAATGAAAGTCTTAACCAACACAAACCGGCAGAAAAGCTTGACCATGATTTGAATGATCAATATATCAATATGACTACCGCAAATTGGTAAAACGAAAAGCACAAGATCATAGAGATTGTACCTGCAGCTTCTACGTCTAGATCATCAAAGTGAAAGGATCCTTTCACTTTTTCTTACATCCATGAGAACAACGAGTACTTGCAAAGTGAAAGACGTAAGAGCCATCTTTTACGGTTCAGTTGCAAAACCAAACAATGCACATTAAAAACCTGCTGAGTAGATAATGCCAACGAGATAAATCTTCTAGCTAGAGAAATTGAATAGTTAATATGTATTATAGACAGAAAGCTGTCAAAACAAGGACTAAAAGTTATGATTAATCTATAAAAGCAAGGTTCATGTTCCATGCCTGGCTTATTGAACACTGGGGCCTTTTCGTGGCTAGAACAAACTCTAAACTAAACATCCAAGACCTGTAGGATTGCCTAAGTAACAGAAAGGCTACTTCAACAAATTTTATCCGAAGTTCCACTTAGATACAGTTTAAATATTGTTATGGTGGAAATCACAAACAGATTTGCTTCAATTATCTGAAATATATATATATAAAGGAAAACAAACTCTTGCTTGCATTCATCAAATAGAAATCAAAAGTTCAATAAGTCCTAAATTGGAAACAACTAACTTCAACCCAGCAATTTAACAACTGAAATCAAGGGGGTAAGCACCGAAAACCAAAGTAAAACAAGAGGGCTTATTTTGGGATGAATCAGTTGAAGTCGGAGTCGTCAAAGTCGTCGTCGAAGTTATTGAAGAAATCGGCGTCGGCGAGCTTGTTGTCGAGGTTGATGACACCCTCGGAGAAGATCTCGAGAGGATCAACGTCATCTACGTCCATGGCCACGGTGGCTGCCTGCTCTTCCACGTCCGCAACGAAGAAGTCTGCCTGCACCGACTGCATCTCTTTCTCTCCCTCTCCCGTCTCTCTGCCCTACCACCGATTTGAACAGCCAAACGCCACTTACTACACTTTATGTCGGCTATTACGGTGCCGTTTGACAACAACTACGACAAAGGACATATATAGAGATGGCAAATATTATCCCACCCATGAAACTCAAATGGCCAAATTTGATTTTGAATTTAAAAAATCAGTTTAAAAGGTTTCATAATTCAAATTCTTATCACCAAAAAAATGTTATTTTAATTAGTTATTGATTTAAAAACTTATAAATTAAAATAACGTTATTTTAATAATTAATCCAAATATTGTCATTAAAAAAAGTATTTTTGCTGCCCATTTCTAATAAAATTAAGTTGATTTAATTATCTTCATTTATTAGAATAAGACATTATGATTTTTTATTTAATATCAATAAAACTTATAACTGCTATTTTAAAATGTACGTTGAATAGATTATTTGTATATATAATAATCATAAATTCATATTTTGAATAAATTAATTATTTAAATAAAAATCACAGAATCGATCCAAATGATATTTATAAATTAGCCTCTATTTTAGTTCCGTAAATTAAATTTGAGATTATTTATATCATCCTACTCATTAAGCAATCAGAGGACGCTTGCAGCTCTGTAAAGTTCAAACTAGAGTTTGTTGAGTACAATCAAGAAAGAATAACCACGTTCTCTCACAAAAGACTCTGTCAACTAGCAAATAGCTGAACTCTATTGACATAGCAAGTAGATGCAGGATTCTGGAGGCACTCACAAAAGCTATCCTCATTCTTGGGAAATGATTTTGGCAAGGGATGATCAGGAATTACACCAACCTACAATGGAATTTTACAACAGTGAATCAGATAAGAGTCCAAAGAAAGCAAATAGAATCAACTGTATATGAGTAGCAGTAGACCTTGTCAATATCAGTGTGAGCAGGAGTCTCATAACGAGCTACTGTAACAGCCAGTCCTGATCCATCAGATAACTGAAAGACTGACTGAATCTTGCTGCAGAACAGGAAGGAAATGGACTTATGACATCAAAACAATCTCTTAAAAGGCAGAGAAGGTAGTGAGTAGTGATATTAACATTACCCTTTGCCAAATGTTGGTTCTCCATATAACACAGCACGTTTATTGTCTTTCAATGCACCAGCTAAGATTTCACTTGCACTTGCAGTTCCCTTGTTCACCTAATTGAAGGAAACCTCAAGAGATTGTTACTAGAGTTCCTACAGATATTAAGTTCAAATTCACATGCATGAGGACGAATTATGAAAGTTGATTAGGTATGTTTTTATGGTTGATTAAGCAGAGCACGAAACCATGGTGTTTTATGCAATTTCAATTTTGGGTTCCTTTAAGCTGTAGCTTGAACATTCCCCAGTTATCAGGAAACATACCAGAACAGCCAGTGGTTCTGAAGCGGCTATGGCACCACCGCCATCCACGTCATATATATCTCTTACACCACGGCTGTCGCAAATATAAACGATCACACCTTTATCTAACCTGAAACACTAATATCTAAGTAAGAAAAAGATCGTCTTCAATGAACTTGTGGCAGAATCCAGATAAAGAAAAAGATTTAGGTCTCTCATCAACCAAATGCCTTGAAAATTGTAAACGAAGACACACCAGAATTTCTTTACAAGTACTAGACCAAATTATCAAACATTATAATGTAGTTTCAACGAACTCAACTAAAAATTATTTCCAATTTGTATAAAGAACTGAATGACACGTAAACATGATTGTGGATACAAAAACAGCAAGGTAAAACCCCAAAGAGTTTACTATTTTGGCACTGCTCTAGCTCCAAAACAGTTCTGTATGGTAAATGTTTACCTAAGAACTTTCTGAGATTTACATGATTAAAAAAATACAAGTTTCCTTTCAACTAAAGACATGACTAGTAAAAGGAAGAGAACCACATTCAAAATCAAGTTGCATTATATGGAAGTTGTTCACCAGCAAATATCTGAAATTACTTACCAAAGCTTGGCAATCTCAACTCCTTCAGGAAACAGCCCACCACTGCAGCAAATTGAACCTTGTCATATAATCTGCCAAAAGCCCCAGTTTAAACTGTACTATGTTAAAAGCTTATCACCTGTTATCTCGAAGATCTAACACATAGGCGTCGACACCATGAATCCTTAAATTATCAATAGCTTCCTTTACTGCACCTGCAGGCAAACCAAATTCTTCATAATCTTGATAAATGGATCAAACTTTTTCAATTGGAAACCTGGGAGTACAAAGAGATAGATGTTTCTTTTTCTTTGAAGCTGGAAAATATATTCTGGAGGTGAGGTGTCAAGTGATTTTGTTCCCAAATTTACAGGAAACATTGTAGAACATTATATGTCCCTAGAAAAACAGCTGCCTGTTATTCAACAGATTTGGACTGAATAAATGTCTTATAGGTATAACGTTCACGATCTCTAACTGCCTTTCAACACAGAAGAATAAAGCCATAAATATGCATCATCTAAAATGAAAAACAAAGGTTTGCACTGAAATTTTAACACTACAAAAATCAAAAAGGCTTTTTTGTCAAAGAAAGACGAATTGACCTTAGTTCTCTTTGAGACAGTTTTCTAGATTCATTTATAAATTTCAAGACGTAGACCATGAACTTGATTGGAGTAACTACTCTCAAATTACAACAGAATTGGACAGCAACTTAACACAATTTAAATGATTTGGTACCAAGTCTAGGCATCAGGAGTATGCTTTTAAAATCATACAAAACTGCCTCCAAAAATATCCTTCAATTCATAGCTAAGAACACAAATAGCTTGTTGACAGTTATACTACAATAAAACCATTTGACAGGGTTGAGCAGATAAAAGCAGCTATCTCTACCTACCTGAAGCATTTTTGTTGAATGATGTTAGTTTAATATAACCAATCATGGGGAAATTCTTCTCTGAATCAGGGACCTTACAAAGTCTTGATTTGACTGGATTTAGAGAGACTTTCTCCCTCCTGGAAACAAGCAGTGGATCAGTTATAATCTACTAAAAGAAATATACTGTAATCATTTTGCTACTTGACTTGAGAGTTCAGTGGAAAAAACATAAAAGCACCAAATTTCTAGTTGATATGCATGAATTGAGAGGTTAATAAAGGGGAATTACATCAAATCAAAATGCCTTATTTCAGATCCACTGCGAATGGTTAATTCCACCGAACTTCCTTCTGGTCCCCTAAAATCCAACATGGAAGTTTTTCATTAGACTATCCTATGGATAAGAGGGCATCATTAACAATTAGTTTCCAGTTAATCCATGTCAGGAACAATATACTCACTGTAACCGGTTTGCTGCATCATAAATTCCCATGCTTTCTGTGCTTGTATTATCAATCGCAAGGATAATGTCCCCAGATAAAATTCCAGCCCTATCTGCAGGACCTCCAGGAGAAGCTGAAATAACAACAAGCCCAGCAGGTGATTCATCAGAGATTGTAGGATAGCCTATTGATAGGCCTACCCCGGTCAAAGCACTTTGTGTCCCAGACTGCCTTCATAGAATATACAGACAGGTTTTTATTAGATTTGTATTATTCCTTCATAGAATACAGCACATTAATGGATTCAACATCCTCCCTATTACTAAGATTAAAGTATAATAACAGTACAAATGAGATGAATAAGTTGCCTCATACCCGCAAACTTTTAAATCTTTCAGGTTCCAGAAACCTAGTGAAAGGGTCATCCAGGGTCGCAAGCATCTTCCCTATAGCCATATCTGTGCAAAAAATCCACCATTTAAGATTAGGAAAGTGATATGTGTCTGCAAATTTTACGAAGTCCAGTAAAGTAATCTGATAAAATGGTTAAATTTATCAGTATTGATAAAACAAAATTACTATACAGCTGCAGTTTACATAACTCATCTGTATTAAAAGTATTGCATGTTTCCAAATGCAATTTAGTTTCAGAAGCCACTCTTTTTGTCAGGAAATATTGTTCCATGTCTAGACGTAACTTTGAGGGAAAAAGGAAAAATGAAAAATATCCGTTCTACCAGATATTCTAGCCACATCTAAGAAGCATTTGTTCCCCAAATAGAAAAGATTACTGCAACAAAATTGAGTTTGTTCTTCAAGCAGAGGTCGGGAAGAATTGGATAAAGCTTATTTGAGGTTCAATATAAGAGTTGCTATCGACATATATTAGTGCAATATAGTCACAAGAGAGTTTAAGGAGGCCAAAAAACATTAAATTGACTGTAGACTCTATGTGGAGATAATAATTAACAGTCCAGAGAAACTATAGAAAAAGCTCCAGAACTCATAAACAATCAGCAAAAATAAACTTCGAAATATATTTGTTACACATTCAACTCATTTAAACACACTTTTCTGAGCAATCATCATGGATAATTGGGCACAAATATTGCAGATCAATGCAAATAGCCACAATAAGAAAGAAGTCGTATAGCCTTGTGGCTTTATCATAAATAACAAAGGTCCTATTTCCTTTTCTAAGGAAGTAGCATCACCTCTTTCGAATCAGTAGATCTTTCAGATAAGCAAGAAAAATTAGAATTTCTCAAGATAGATGAGGTGTAGTAAACCACCAAGACAGATGGCTGCAAGGAAGGGAATCATACATGTCTCTTCACGTGTATTCATTGGTTCATTCCGCAATGCAGTTTCCCTGTAACGGAACCAATTTTGACCATTGAAAGTCTTATCAACATATGCACGGTCAATGGTTCTCCATGCCTCCAGGAAGAGGAGGTTCTCTTCAGTAAGGGCCCCTAAGCATAGACAGAGACCATAGGAGGAAAAAGAAAATCATCACTTGGGAATCTGACAGTTCCACTTTCATATTTACATAGGACCTTATACTCACATGAGGCATTGGAGCTAATGACATTAGAAGCTGATGTAACAAGTAGAATTGCAGTGACTAAGTGGACGAAAAATTTAGATGCATGTTTCCTCATTTTTTCTGAATAAATCATTGAGGATGTATGCTTGCAGCCATATCTCCTTGACTTGAGATTGCATCCATAGCTTATCAAAGACAAACTAAGCTGCAAAGAATGACGTCTGGTGATTCTTTGTAAAGGATGATGTAACAGGTCATCAGTCCAAGCTCCATCCTTGCTGTAATATCTTTGCCTGTAATTCACAATGGCTCCCAGCCATGGGCTATGTAATCTAGCTTCTACCACCTCTACAGATAGAGATTTGTGTGGTAGCGCCTATGTAACATATCGAACCAAAGCTAATAAATACATCAACCAAAAGTTTTTCTGTGCATCGGAAAATTCTACTTTATAATAAAGACAGCCATTCAGTTTATGCATTCTAAACCCATTTTCTTTTCACCTGACCAATTATATACTCAGGGTTAGGGAAGCATTACAGTTATGATGAGGGACTCCACTCCACAATGGAATGCCTAATTGCTGCACCAAATGTTGTCGAAACCATAATAATTGGTGTTTCAAATGAAGATGGAAAAAGGAAACAAACTTTCACCACACGTCACCCATCTGGATTCACTTTTCCTAAAATTCCATCCTTCACTCATGTACAATTTGTCATAACCAACTATGTCCTAATCAACTCGTAGTGAAAACCACCAACCTTGAAAAGGAGGAAATTTCATCTCAGACTAGAACTTCCACATTCTTTACACCATCAATTACTGTGCTTTTAACAACTCTAACAGTCCATATCCAATCATAATTTATTAATCCGAAGTTAACTTATTACTACTACTACTACCGGACAGATATCATCAAAGCAGAGGTGGAAGGAAAAGAAATGGTTACCCGAGTACTGGCGACCAGGACAAGTGTGGAATTAAGAGGGAATCTGTTGGAGTGGAAGATAATGAAGCGAGAAGGACGAGGAAGAGTGGTTGAGGTTGCAAGAACCTCCATGGAAAAATATTTCCCAGCTACAATGTTACGCAACGCTGGTTTCTTATTGGTCCCATTTTATGTTGTCCTCTGGTCTGCCATTCTCGGTTGATAACGTTTGTCAGTTATATTGGGTCGTGAGAGGCCGATTGCTGAACTCTGGATTTCCGAAGTTCATCCCATACTTGGGGATAAATACCGATTAATAAGTACCGTTTGTTTAGATGATAATTAATGGAAAGTATCACAATTCTATTATTCAGAAGCAACTTTTATAATAGAAAAGAAATGAAATGTGACAGAAGCGAGCAGAAGGTTTTATATTACGTTTTATTTTATTCTAAACAATGAAAATAAGAAGCTTTTGATTCGAGAGGTTTATGATAGAACATAAACTAATAAATATATATTATTTAATCTACTCTCAGTAATTTTTTATAATACCAATTATTTCTCCTCACACTAATAATAACCTACACATTTCTATATCTTTGTTAGTTTTTTTCCTAATACCAATTATTTATCCATACTGTAATACCAATTATTTTTATATAAATATAAATATAAATAAATTATTTTTAAATATAAATCATATAGAATAGAATAATTTTTTAATATATATTTCTATTTTAAAATAATAAAAAAATTATTTTATTATTAAAGTCACAATCGTAACTTTTTAATTAGACATGATTTATGATTTAAAATTATAACGTTAAACCTCTTGTAATAATTATTTTAATGTAAGGAGTATAATAGTCATTTATTATACATTATATTTCATTTCATTCATCTTTCAAACAATATTTCACTACATTATATTATGAACTCTTCTATTTCTCTCAAATAATTTTTCACTATATTACATTTCATTCTATTATAAATCATTCAATTCCGTTCCTTTATATTTTATTTTATTCCATTAATTAACACCTAATTAAACAGACCTAAGTAAACTATTTTAAAAACATCGACAAAAAAAAAGAGAGCAAAAGCTTATATTTTAACTAAATTTGCGAACTTCTCCCCGTAAAGTTGAAGAAATAACATCAATTATAAGCACTTATTTATTGGGTTAATTATTAAAAAAATCAATTTTTTGTCAAATTTTTTATTATAATCTAAACTTTAAAAAGTAGCAATAAAATGCTCAAATTTTTAAAATTTTCAATTCTAGTCCAATATTAATGCTTCCGTTAAGTTTGCCGATGTGGCTTACTACGTATTTCAGAAACCTTAACTATTAATATTTGTCAGCCAAAATTAACACAACAAATAAAGATTAATAAAACTACGTCGTTCAATCACATAATTAATCACAACATTATTGTTTAAAATGACTTCAATTAGATTATGCAGCCCTGACGACCTTATGCTTCGATTTTAATTTTTCCCTTAATTTTCAGTTTGTTCTCTCGACGTCGTTACCCTTCGATTTTTAGGTTACGCAGCCCTGACGACCTCACACTAAAGGCATAAGGAGAATGAACAAAAAACGAAAAGTTTACTAGTGTAGTTCGGTGTAATGCGAGAGTAGTCTGGGGCGTTAAAAAAACAAACACAAAATAAAAAGTTGAGGACATTAGGAAAACGACAGATAACGTTGGACTAGAATTGAAGAAAATTGAACGTTTGAACATTTTAATGCCACTTTTTAAAGTTTTGGATATAATTGAAAAATTTTGAAAATTTAAACATTTTATTGCTACTTTTTTAATTTCGGGCTATAATTAAAAAATTGAAGAAACTTTTGAGTTTTTGTTGTAATTAAACCTTATTTATTTAACAAAATTCATAATCTTCTCTTTTTTCTTGTCATAATTTCAATATCGTATTAACTACTTCAAATATAAATAAAAAATAAATCTTATAATTAGATAATCAAGTGTTATTTACCAAACTTTTGAATCCTGACCTCTGATTGGTGATTGCTATGACCTACTATTGGAGTTTCTATGAGCAATATAATTTTGGTGGAATTTAAGAATAGATGCACTAGAACAAACCCTTTTGGGATAGTTTGCTGGAGACTAACTTAAGACAAAGAGGAAAAGAACTAACAGAAATTTAATAATTACAAGATGAAAAATAAATTGAGAAAATAAAAGAAAAAGATTAAAATATATTATCAATTTAACAACATAAAACCAATTTATTCGATTATTTTAAATAGCCTAGATTTTGTATATGAATTTTATAGCATCAATAAATATTTGTTAAATATAACAATAATAATAAAATATATCATTAACCGTAATACATAAACATTAATTAAGTAAATGTGACTTTTATTATGCTTGATTTATTTTTCATGTTTTGAACCATCGAGAATGCAAATAATTCTATTAGATTGCAATATAAGGAAGAGCAAGCACTTAAATTCAATGTTTTAAAAATGAAACAGGAAGTCAAATCGGTAATACAAAACATTTAAATTTTAAATTTAAAAGGTTATAACAGATATTATATTGTTATAAAATCAGTTAAAGATTTAATAAACCTAAAAAATTTGAAAAAAATTATCTTTACTTATCGAAATTCTAAAGTTTAATTTAAAATAAAATTGTTAAATAAATATTAATTGATTATTTTAGTTTATAAAAATTGACCAATTAATTAACAATTTGGTTAGTTTCTAATAACAAATATTATTAAATTAAATCAAACCGAAAAGTTAAATGTCGAACTAAAAATTTAACCGATTCAAAGTTTTAACTGTTGAACCAATATAATAGGCCTAGTTTTTGGAACATTGTTTAAATCCCTCCACTAATGAATAAATGTTGATAATCTTTGCTAAAATTTGACAATCATATTTATTCTACTCAAAAGAGCTTCAAATAATTATGATAAGTAATATTATTTTATGAGTAGATCTTTTGTAACTATAAGTTCACAAGTTTAAATTACAAAAATAAGTTTGATGGAAAAATAATTTTGAATATATATATATATATATATATATAGTTTGGTGTTAATAGCCTAGTTTATATTGTTTATCCTCTCATAATGGATAATTGAAAAAATCTTCCCACCAAATTATCAATATTTAAAAAAAGAAATCGTAGGTTTATACCGTAAATTTAAAATATGATAAAAAGATATTATACTTATCCATGAAAGCATTTAAAATTTAATTGAAAAAGAAATTATTAAAAATAATTGATTTATTGTAGTTAAAAAATTATTAATTTATTAATTTAAACACTCAAAATTTTTACAATTCAATCAAATTTTTTTATTCTTTGAAAATTATAAAAGGAACAAATTTTCTAATTCTTGCGGGGATTACTTTTCCTATCTTTAAACTATAACTTATCGATAAACACTTTTTTAAGTCGCAGAGACTGAAAGTGATAACAAGTCTTGATGCTATGTGCTTCGTAGTTGCCCCAATAGTGTCATATCAATTACTGCCACGAGCAAAAGGTAGTGTTCTGTCAAGTCTTACTGCTTTATGATACTTTTGACCGTATTACATAATGGGCACATGTTGGGATTTTAAGCTTAACTGAACATTATAATCCTGGCACTGATTTTCGCTATATAAATGAGACGCGAATCAAAATTAGGCTTAGGCAAATACCTGATGGATTTGCTAATCGCTTTTGTTTCCCCACAAATAGGAATACCCAACATAATTACACAGCTAGAATATATTGTAAGGGGTATTTTTTTTATAAAAATACACCTAATAATATATATATATATAATACCCCTTACAATATATTATTTTGATTCAAAAATTATTTAATTGAAAAAAATATTAAATAAAAATTAATTATCCTTTCTATGATCAGACCAAATCATGTCTTCTATGATCAGGCTCCGTAAAATTCAGTATAAAATCCAGTAGAATAGGTGATTCTTTCAATTAATTTTTATTTAATATTTTTTTTCAATTAAATAATTTTTGAATCAAAATAATATATTGTAAGGGGTATTTTATATATATTATTAGGTGTATTTTTATAAAAAAATACCCCTTACAATATATTCTAGCTTAATTTTAATTTATAAAAATTGATAAATTTGATCAAAAATTTTAATTAATATTTTTATTTTTTAAAAAATATTTTTTTCAATTAAATAATTTTTGAATCAAAATAATATATTGTAAGGGGTATTATATATATATTATTAGGTGTATTTTTATAAAAAAAATACCCCTTACAATATATTTTAGCTTAATTAATTTTAATTTATAAAAATTGATAAATTTGATCAAAATTTTTAATTAATATTTTTAAGCATGCACTGATAAGGTAGTTTTTTTGGAATCAAACGTGGCCTAAAAGCCACCAAATGGCTTTTAAACTTTTTCAATGGTAATTGGTGCTCTTTTTCCCGATTTATCATGACTTTTTGGCTTCCTCTTCTTTTTCTATGACAAATGATCTTTTGGATTCCGTGTGAACCACTGAATGATTCCACTGACAGTATTCAAAGGGTATTACCAGTTCCAATCTTCTAGCATCTCACAGGTATCTAAAATGCCAAAGTCACCGGGACCCACGTGGACATAAGTCTTCGAGAAAAAACATCACCTTTGAAAAGTAAAACGACGACGGGTCTTTTGTTTGGTTCCTAAGAAACAAAAACTATTTAATTTATTTTCCATTACTAATATCATAAAATTGAAGTCTTTTTCTTCTCTGCGTTCAGGGAATTGCATCACTTCACTTGCACGACATGGTCCAAAGTAATGAACACAGAAGCAAAAGACTCTGCTCCAACCACTCGTTATCTTCAATCTGCACTACCCACCCACTCATCCAAAAATCTACCCAGATAACATAATTATATTTTTACCTATACCAATAATAATAATTATTATAATTATAATAAAGTAATTCCTAAATAGTTGTACTCGGAACAGCGACAGCAGGTCCAATTTTTCTCAATTGGATCCCGTTCCTTTGAGATTCGTCGTCGTCGTCATGGTAAACATAAGCAAAGCCACCATGCCGGGTCAGATCCATGCCCGCCAGCTCATCCTCGGGAGAGATCCGCAAGAGCTTAAGCTTATGCAGAATGAAAAACAAAGGACCCATGGTAGCACTGACCCACCCGGCTATCACTAATATCTGAATCACATGAGCAGCCAACAGCTTTCCACCCCCGCCCATGAACAACCCGTATGGTCGACCTTGTTTATTCGGGTAAACCTCCCTTACGTACTTCTCCGAGGCAAACAACGCCGTGAATATCACTCCCCACGCGCCACAACCACCGTGAAGCTGCGCTGCCTCCAGCGGGTCGTCGAACTTAAACTTCTCCGCTAACTTGTTGAAACCGATCAGAACCCAAGCCGCAACAAACCCGCATACTATAGCAGCCCACGGCTCGACCACGGAGCACCCTGAAGTTATGGCCGCGAACCCACCAAGCAAACCGTTGCACACATCGGTTACGTTCCAGTGACCCGATAACAGTCTTTTGCCGAAAAGGGTGGTCAAGGCCGCAGTGGAGCCTGCAAGGGTGGTGGTGACGGCGGTCCGACCGATCGCACTCCATTGACCGTAATAGCTACCAGCAGAGTAAGCACTCAGGATTTTGTTAAATGACCCAGGGTTGAAACCGTACCAACCGAACCAGAGCATGAATGTACCAAGAACCACGAGTGAAGCACTGTGTCCACGTAAAGCCAACACCTTGCCTGACGCAAAACGGCCGATTCTCGGACCTTCAATAAGAGCACCCCAGAAACCAGCGATGCCACCCACCATGTGAACAACTCCTGAACCAGCAAAGTCAATGACTCCAGTACCAAACAAGAGATCTAAATCAGATTTGGTGGGACTAGCCCAACCATCTAAAGACCAGAACCAGTGAGACACAACAGGGTAAACAAACCCAGTTAAAAACGAAGAGTAGATCAAGTAGGCGACGAACTGGGTTCTTTCAGCTATGGAGCCACTAGTGATCCCAGCGGCTGCTATAGCAAAAGCCCACTGATAAAGGAAGTAGCTGTAGTCAAAGTTGGAGGTGGGAAACGACTTGAGAGCGAAGTTGTGGCGACCGATGAATCCATTAGTGGGGGTACCAAAGGCAAAGGCGAAGCCGAAGAGGTAGTAGAAGAGGCCACCAGCAGCGGCGTCGAGGACGTTGGTGAGCATGATGTTCATAGTGTTCTTGGCGCGAACAGAGCCAGCACAGAGCATGGCGAAGCCGAGCTGCATGGAGAAGACAAGGTAGGCGGAGAAGAGGAGGTACGTGCTGTCGACGGCATATTGTGTAGCAGTGAAGGTGTCAGCGGCCGTGGAGAAGCGGGAGCATATGAATTCGGCAACGGCGGAGGAGTTGGTGACGTTGGGGCCGAGGAGCTGGGTCAGTTGGTCGGAGGAGCAGGTCATGGAGGCCATGGTGTAGGATTCTACTCTGGACTTTTGGTAGGTAGAGATTGAGATTTGAAAGACAGAGAGGTATCTAATTATATTCTTAACATATTTACAGTTGGAAGAGTGTTAGGGAGGAGTTAAACGAGGACAAAGGGGTATGAGATATAAATAGAAGAAATACTGATAATTGAAAAATGTAATATGCCTATATTATTATTATTGGTGGGCTCTCAATCACGTGCAGAAATAAATATTATATATAAGCTTTCCTTTTTACGCACACATGACATTTATATATAAATTTTTAATTTTGGATTTCGTTAGCTTAAACTCAGATTACGAATTGGATTTCAAGTAAAATATAAAATTTTAACATATTTACTACAAAACGACAACGCACCTGTAAACACTGTCTCCGATGGAATCAAACTTGGGTGTAGTTGACCGGTTCGGAGGAGGAAGAGCAGGAGTCTCTGGGCCTGTGGTATATACTCCAGAATCTTAGGGGAGTAAAGGAACTGTGTCATTGTTGTCTTGACCAATCAGATATTAGCTTTTTTGTTTGAGAAAAGAAAAATAAAATCTAATCTTGCGAGCAATTCTATCTCGAGGCTTTTACGTAATCTTAATTAATAATTACTCGTTATATTAATTTATTAAAGTAGGCTGGCTAGTGGCTAGTGGCTACTTCAATTCTGTGTTATGTAGGAATCAATGTCGCCGCCGCTTTCGCCAGCTGGACTGGATCCAACTGTCAGTTGTTCTGGCGTCATTTATAAATGAAACGAAGAATGATATTTTTGGCCTAAAATTAAATCCAAATATAAAAAAAAAAGGAGTTCAAATACGCGTAGATTTTTCTATCTCGGTCAAAATCAATTCAATTTTAAAATATTTTTTAAAATTTTCAGTTCAAAATAGATTTATACAAATTTATAATATCAATAACAACAACAATAAAAACAATAATATTAAGTAAAATGTTAGATACGTGAAATCTGAAAAGATTCAGTAATACACAATTTTACTTATAAGTAGTAGATAGTTTGTTTCCAAACTAACTAATATGTCTCTATTTCTTAAAAATTAAATGACTTGAGTTTTAGGTTTTAAGTTTAAAAATTAAACCCAAAAAATTTATAACACCAATTTGGATTATACAAAAACGAAAAAATTTCAACTAAAACATATATTCATAAATATTTTAACTTTAGGTCTCCTAATGATGATGTTAAAGAATTTTAATGTAGTTAATATTCAAATAAATATTTTATTATTAAAATTTTTAAAAATAAATTTTATATTTAATTAATTAAAATTTTAGTGTATTTTTTGAAAATTTTTATTTTATAATAAGTTTATGATTATTTTCACTTGAAAATGATTAAATATTTTTGTTCAAATCTAACGTGATTTCATATACTAAGATATAAATTAATGTTAATTTTTTACAACCATATTTTATATAATTACTAAAAGAATTTATGGGATACGAACCTATAAATTACTTCAAATTTGAAAATTTTATAACTGATTGAGTTTGAGTTGGATGTAACACGTAACAAGATCTTAGTTATATATCCCGGATTGAAAGTGAAAGGGAAATAAACGAAGAAATGCGAAAAATAACTGATTTTGATTTTATAACTTTGAACGAGTTTTTCGAAGCCAAAACGAACACGAATCTACCGTCATCTTTAAGGGAACTCCTTATCGGGACCCGGTAAAGTCTTTCTATAATTTTCTTAAAACGTAAGCTAACTGTATAAGTGACGGGTACGTAATAATTGTAGTATTTGTCCTGCTATCATTTGAAGAGTCAAAGGACCCACCATCATCATAGACATCGTATTCCAAAAAATTAGCTGTTTGTGATTCCACTATTTTGGTCCCTCCTTCTTTACGGTAAAATATATAGCTTTTCGAGTGGTCGAGATATCTTACTAAATAGCAATGAGTGAAGCAAGCATGCAATTTGTTTTTATAAGGAATATACTACCTCAGTAGGGTAGCCCCACACACAAATGTGTGCAATGCTGGGTTTCCACATTTCTAGAAAATTAGGTAAATTAGTCTTATTCTGCATCAGCTTCTTCAAGTCCTTTAGAGTGTTGTTATGCCTTTTGGGAATACACTATTTTGCTCAAGACTACCCGACATAGTGAACTTAGTCACTATTCCAACGGATCCTAATATCTGGCAAACATACTTTTTCATGTCCTGAAACACCATGTTTGCCATGATACTCTCCTCCACAGTCATATCTGACTATTTAGATGGATTTTCTCAATTGGTTCTCAACCTTCAATATTTAAGCAAGAACACATAACTATAATGGGAATAATCATTAACAAATTCCATAATAGATTTGGAATTGCACAATGCAACTGTATAAGGTCTTCTGATATTCATATGCATCAGACCTATCAAGCCAGAAACATGAGTTGACCCATTTATCTTTATTTCAGTCAACTTACCCCTGCAACAATCAACACTTGTTTTCAGATCATCATAATCTAGAATTGAGAGAATGTTTTCCTTAATCAATCTCTCATCCCTAACTCTGAAAATGTGGTTTAATCTTTATGTCATAACATGGATGACTTATCCTTTATTATGGTCGACTTTTTTGATTTGTTTGGCAAGATATGAAGAAACGTATATCTAATTCAGGGTAAGACACATTATATACAAACTGTATGACAAGAAAGTTGTACCATTATGTTTTACATTAAACAACAACTCTACAACATAAGCATTAAATACAAAATGTTAATCTTCTTTGTCTAAAATTGTTATAAAGATCACATGTATCGTGTAAAAAGCAAAACGAACCTTGCAACAAGGTTTAGTACATACATCCCTTGTAGATATTACATTAGCTTCTTCATTGCTGTCAACCATCAGTTTCTCCCTCCTTTTATTTTGCTCTATCCTGGATATGAACTCCTGCATTATGAAAGTATCATAATAAGATGCTTCACTATCTAATCACCAAAAGCCAGATGTGGCTACAATACAATTGGATTCATGAATTGATAAACTAAGGAGTTACCTGATGGTCTCCTTTACCAGTAGTGGATTGACCAACATCAACATGTGAATAATATTTATTCTTTCTACTTTTGAACTTAACAAGCTTCATCTTTGCCTTCCTTTCAGTTGCTTCGAGGGTTGTAGGAGTAGCAAGCTTAAATTTCTCCTCCTCAACAACGCAATGGGCAATCAAAGCATTAAAGTCTCATTCCTTATCCAGTGAATAGTATGTCATCACCAGATAATTAAACTCTAGAGGGAGTGTGTTCAGAGTCTGTTAAACTATGAAGACATCAGGAAGAGAAATGTTTAGAATCTTCAGTTTACTGTGAAGATGTATCATTTTTGATATGTACTCCATCACTCCCCCTTCTCTTTTATACCTCATGGAGAATAATTATTTCATCAAGGCATTTATCTTAACATTAGGTGACGCCGTGTACCTCTGGGAGACATTACCAAGAAAATCCTTCCATATGTCTGTGTCTAAAAGTCTACTAAGCAGATGCTCAGGTATAGATCTTTTAATGGTCATCAAATATAATCTGTTAGACCGATCTCATGCTTTATAAGCTTTCAAACTCATGGATGTAGGTGGAGATGGCCTATCTGTCCGTATGGTCATATCAATTTCAACTATCCCCATTGCATTCAATACATCATCTGCCCACTTTGTGTTGAAATCGGTTAGGGTTTCATAGTGACACTGATTTTGTTGACAGAAAAGGTGACTTTAAAATGACAATTCACATATCAACCCAAATAAAGGATAACAACGATACTCAAAAGGTCCACAAACATAAGGGATACATCTTTATATTATCCCCATATTCTTTATGGTTATATGATATATGACAATGCAACATTAATAAATGCAAAAGTCGAATGCACAATCTCATTGTCATACACTTGTGTTGAAGATATTCTCTGAAAACTTTATTTGAGACTTTCGTAGCTAAAAATTCTCATTAAAGCGACTATCATGTGTCATCAGACACTGGACTGACCATCTGAGACACGAGAATCTTATGTATCTCCCTTATGGCAAGTTCGTTACACAAAAATTCACTAAAAATATCTTTAGAATGTCTTAATTCCTTTTCCAAGTGACTATCATGCAATCCTGAACACTGAACACTAAACACTGAGCATGAGACCCGAGACACGAAAACTTGAAGTATCGCCCTCATATGATATCCGAAGCATGAAAATTCACTGAAAATCGACTTCAAAATGCTTTAATTCCTTTTTCTAGAGTTAACCTTTAATTTATTACTAATGTAATAAATCCATAAAATGAAAAAACTCACTTTATAAATTTCCTGGACCTAGAAACTCATCCAAAATGCCTCGAGACACCCTTACGAAAAATATGAAAATTTTTAGTTTTTTTTAAGTTACTATAACATGCTGACATCAACATGATGTCAACACTGTGTCAGCACAATGTAGTTAACTTCGGGTGCGAGTGGGCACACGCCTTCCATCTGATGCGCATCTACGCACCTTTATCGTCTGGCGCAATGCTGTCCACAAGTGTCACATGCACCAGATGTACCGCCCTTCAGGCGGTACTATTCACTTGGTACACATGTCTGATGGTCTTTGTCTCCCAGCCAAAAAAAGGTAAAATTTGAAGAGATTCGAGCCAATTTTTCGCTCTCTCAGACTTGTTTTCACCCCATTTTTCAAAGTTAAATACATGTATACTACTTTCATACAACAGTAAGCAAGAAAAAATCGAAAAATGGAAATTTATTCTCAAAATACCTTACGGAGAAGAACTGAAATATCTTTGTTTTTTACCACTCAATTACATCACCACTCTGATATCACGTGTAATACATAACGGGACCTTAGTTATGTATCCTAAGTCGAACATGAAAAGGAAATAAATGAAGAAATGCAAACAATATCTGATTTCGGTCTTATAACTTTGAACGAGCTTTTTGAAGCTAAAATAAGCGTGAATCTACCGTCACTTTCACTAGAATTCCTTATCGGGACGCAATAAAGTCTTTTTACAGTTTTCTCAAAACGTAAGCTCTCTTAACAAGTCAGAGAATCCTTATGTTTACGAATGATATGAGCAACTGCAGGAGATCTTAACCTTTATATATAACATCTATATCCGGCTTCCCCATCACATGCCTGATATAGGTTCGATCCACACTGGTAGGGATCCATTTTCCTCCTGAACTTTGACCCGATCATTTATTAGGTCACTTTATTATCTTTATCCTAATCAAATTATGTAACTTATCTGATAAGTGATTGAAAAATCGAAAAATACAATTAAATATTATCCAACTTTATGGGTAATATCAAAATTATCCAACATTGGATACTTCATGATTGAGTTGAATATGAAATAAAAAATTCTATAATTAATTCATTCCAATCCAACCCGTATACATGTTTAGAGTGAACCAATTTCCTCTCTAAATACTTATCCGGTAGGGGCTAATTCCAGATATGATGTTTTTAAGTTGCATTTATTTAGGTGCTTACAATAAAAGATATTGAAACTGTGAGATATCCAAGTTTGAGAAAGATTATAGTAAGAATCTTTTGGTTACATTTATAGCAGCTTTACCTTTGTATACGAGTAAAATATGGGAGTAAGGATATGTAGAGATGCACAATATATTGCCTTACTTATTTTTACGCTGCTATTTTATTTTATTATTTACGTTTGGCATATATATGTATGTCTATTTTTAATTTTATAGTATCTTCGTGATATTATTATATATGAGTCTATCGAATATAGTCTTTCTATTAAATATGAGTGAAGCTGTGTATTATCGGACCTTCTCAAATTTAATACATTAACAAGTCCTCAAATAAATAACGATGGTAATTGTGATATAATTATAAAGATGCAATAAACGTAGGTAACAAAAAATATTTTTTATAAAGATTTCACGTAATATTATACAATATAATTATGAAGTTTACGATTAAAGTTTATATGTATGTTATAAAATTAAAGTTAAAAAAGAGTTGTTGATAATATTTAAAAAATCAAAAATTATATTGAGAATATGTAAAATCAGAAAAGAATTCTAACAATATTATCCTATACTGAATTTCAGGTCAAGTTCTTGAGCGTTTCACACACGAGAAAAGTCTAAGGAGATCAAGGAAAAGAACAAAGATATAAAAACAAATTGAAAGACCAGGCACGGAAAGTTCTTTGTTCACATTTGCTTATTTAAGAGAGAGGTTTGACTGAAAGAAAAAGCACAATCTATACAAGATTTCCCACCTTTTTTGACTAGTTCTTTTTTACCGGTAAAGTTGCATATTATTAAATTTTGTGAGACCTTACATTTTATTAAAATTTATATTTGGTATTGTTATTAACTCTTTGGCTCTGTTTAGTTATTCACTAATCAGTTAAAAAATAATTGATTGAATAAATTTACTTGATTGATTTTATTGACCAGCTATTTTTAGTGTTTAGTAATCAACTGATTGAGTTAGCTTACTAAATTTAATTAATTGATTTTTAAAAAGTTCAGAAAGAGTAGCGTTTTGTTCGAAGCTTTGAGCTTATTATAAATGACAAATTGTGCTCTTCTCAAAATTTACAGACAGCAACAAATTGAAGCAACATGTAGTGTATATACTCGCTGTGGATTTATTAATCTTAATTCTTTGCAAACTCAAATGAGTATCTCTGCTTCTCCCTTGGATTCTAAGAACAAAATGAACTAAAACCACTTTTTTTCTTTGTTGCCTCTTCCCGATCTTATAAGCTGGATATGTAATTATTGATAAAGCTTTCTTTTTTTGTGCAA
>JAOQMQ010000196.1:37392547-37406361 GCA_027563845.1 Erythroxylum subrotundum
TCTTTTGACAATATTGGGAACTGTGTTCAAATCAAGACGAACTTGATAGGTAGTATGCGCAGAGATTGTTCATTTTTTTACCATGATTTGTTGGATTCTAAATTTTTTGTCCAATATTACTCTGTCTTATTCTGTCTTATAGAATCTCAGTTATTTATTTTGTGGGATCTACGCGAGATTCATGCGAGACCTACATAAATAAATGACTAAAATTTATTAGACACAATAAGATATTATAATATTGGACAGAAGATCTGGACTCATTTGTTGGCATAATTAGAACAAAGACATTGCAATTTGTTAAGTATTACGTACGGTCAACAAGTTTAGAAAGGCAAAGAAGGAAGCTGTTGCTTCATTTCAACGTTTGCAATTTGTGGGGAGAAACAAGAGGATCGACATGACGATGAGTTTAATGTTTAATTTGAGAACTATTAATGTCTTTATTAATGAGACAATTATATATTAGTACCTACGTACGAGAGAAAGACAATAAGATATTAAATTAAATATTTAGTGATCATTAAAAAATTCAACTTGTTCGATAATTTTTTGGTTTGATTTTTAGCTTTTCAGTTTGATTTATTTTAATAACTCTTGTTATTAAAAATCGATTAATTTATTAATTAATCAGTCAATTTTGATAAATTAATAAATTTTTATAAATTAAAATAAATCAATTACTTTTTATTTAATAATTTATTTTTCAATTAAACTTCAATTTTTTAAAAAGTGATGACAATCTCTTTCAATCATATTTTAAATTCTTTAAATTTATTTAATTTTTAACCGATTTTATGACGGTCTAATATCTATTGAACTTTTAAAACCTTAAACTTACAATTTTACTAATTTAACGTTCTGTTTGGTTTTTAAAATATTGATATTTAAACATTTAATCCTTACATAAGACTAAAATAAAAGGATACCTACAAAAATTATGAACCAACATCACATAATTATAAAATATTTGAATGGAATGATTCAGCTAGTAGTAACTACGACATGGGTAAGGAAGGAGTGATTAGTTTCAAAGAACCAAAGTAGCAGAGAGTATACGTTATTATTATTTTTTTAAATACTAATTATTATGTTTATTTCCAAAATAACCGTTGACAATTCCATGCTGAGCATCCGTACAAGACTGCAGATTATGTGAGAGGAAATTTGATCAACTTTTAAACCGTCAACGCCAATTTGTATCTGAGATTGGACAGCCATTGTGTTTGTTATTGTGAACACGACTGTTTATTGTCAACCCAGACAATTTTCCTAAATGAAAAAAGTCAAACATTATATTTATATATAATGTTTGACTATGTCAAAGTTGACGGATTAATGTTCTACATTTAATATCATCTAGAATTCTCATTAATTAGATGCTATCAGATATAATTATAATTAAGAACTTCAGATTGATCAATAAAAGATATCAATGAATTGATTATTTATAGCAATCAATCAATTGTTAGAATTTCTCCCTTCCTAAAATCTAATTATTTTACTGTGCTAATTAATAAAATAATAAAAATAATTGTTTGTAATATTCATTTAGATTTATTCATTCCTAAAACATATTATTTTGGTGAATTAATTATCTGATAACTAAATTAATTTAATTATTGAATCACATTTATCGAGTTTTTTCCCAACCTAAAATTTAATCATTATATCTCATTTGGTAACCAGTAACAAAAGAATTTAAAAAAATAAGAATGAGAATATCAGGTGGGAACGAGAATATGAATGGTTACTGATTATGCATGTTTGGTACAGTATTAAACAAAGTTAATAATTATGTCAATATTTGGTATTAAATATTGAAAATGAAAATGAATTTTTTTTACTCAAATCTAGTTATTATATAATTTATTTTGTACATAATTAATTAAATTAAATTATTTTATAAATAAGTAATTAAAAATTTAAATGATTTATAAAATTATTTAATTTTAAATAATTATGAATGATTTTTATGATAAGAATAATGAAACAAAATAAAATAATTATTAAAAATTAATAAAAAAAGATAATTTTGATAATAGCTGTATTCTTATTTCTACTTCTTTATTACTTGTTAC
This sequence comes from Erythroxylum subrotundum, assembly GCA_027563845.1. Taxonomy (NCBI): domain Eukaryota; kingdom Viridiplantae; phylum Streptophyta; class Magnoliopsida; order Malpighiales; family Erythroxylaceae; genus Erythroxylum; species Erythroxylum subrotundum. Next base: position 37,394,629 of record JAOQMQ010000196.1, read on the forward strand.
CAAACATGACCTTGCTCTATTTATTGATTCAAAAGTAGTGTAAAAAGGTTTAAGAGGTAAAAATTTCAAAACTTTTCCCATTTTTATACCGACAATTTTTAGGTTATTTTTTCATACTATGCATCATACTTATTTTACAATACAAATTATAGTTTGCACCGTCTACAGTTGAGTTTTAGTATCAATTTCATTTCCTAATTCCTGCTAGTTTCGTAAGCCTTTCTTTTTCTCTTCTTTTAGGTTATGTTTGGTTTGACATAATGTTTTTAATGAAACATAATGATTTATAATATAATGAAATGTAAATAAATGTAATATTAGAAAATTGTTGTTCGAGAATAATAAAAGAATTTATAATGTAATACAGTGAAACATTATTTATAAAAAAAATTCATAAAGTAATATAATGAAATGTTGTTTATCATTTTATATTCCATCGTAAACATCTCAAATTAGAAATAATTTATTTTTACTGTTTAAGATGAAATGTGAAACTCTCTATTTCTATCATATTTTATTCCATTCCATTATAAACCCTCCTCCTAATCGATAGAATAATATTATATTATATTTTATAAATAGCTACCCAACTAAATATAGCCTTAAGAATTACCTTCGTATTAAAATTTGACAGTTAATATTTCCTCAGCTCTTTCAGCAAGACTTTTACTAAAGCCATTGTTGTTGTTGTTGTTAATAAAAATAAAATTTCCGGTGTAATTTCCTTCGAATTCTAAACATTAGAATCATGGGAATTTGATCTATCGTACACGTATTCATTGAATTGATAGAAAGTCGCAGTCTTACATGGATCTAAAACAATCATAAAACTCATGATTCCAAAATCTATAGCATCATGTTTCTGCAACGAGATGTGGGCCTAAGGTCTCGTCCGTGGCTTGTTGAAAGCTGAAAAGTCTCTTATCTCAATTCTAAGTGGCTAAGAATCTCCAAAACTTATCTCCCTAATTCTAAAGCTACATATGCAAAACTTCCAAGTAACCCTATCCATAGTCCTCGGTCAGGATTCCCCGCAAGGGATATTCATAATCACAAGCAATATTTCAATCTCATTTTTTATATCCACTACTCATAGTACTGTCCACCATACATATTGTTACTACAACCGACACTATTGTTGTAGCAGTTTCTTTAAGCTTGTGGTCTCTGAGGAGCCTGAGCTACTGAAAAAGACAGGAAGAAAGTTCAAAAGGCTTCCCTGTATTAGTGAAACCCTTTTGGCTGAAGAAAATTCAATGTACCGTCCTATCGTTAAGCCCTTTTAGCTTTCTCTTTTGTTTTTTATGTTGACTACGCAAACCTGGAAGAGAAAATGAAGATTAATCTTATTGTGTAGCTCTTAAAAGTAAATGAAATGAAAAGACCAAAAAGAACAGGAAACTAATGGAAGGTGTAAAGCAATACGTTTCTTATCTTCTTTTCTTTTTCTCCTTAAACTGTCTATAGTTTTTCGTTTGTCTGCCATCTCTTTCATATTCACGCGAACCTGAGCAAGTGACAACCAATATCAAAATACACAAGAATGGCCACAAGCACAAAATCTTGATTCATTTTGCTGTTCCTCAACATACTATGTTAAAACCTTTAATTTCAAAACCAAATGTTTAGCACTACAATCAGATTGAAAATTTGGACGATATCTGTTTGGCAGCCAAACATGAGAATTCACCCAATTTGCAACTGAATTAGGACCAAAATAAAGCAATCATGAAATGGATCCCAGGGTTTGCACCATAGCATTAGCAAATGAATGCTCATTAACAATTCGAAATGGACATTTAGTGAAACATTTGCCACAAATAAGGAAACAACGGTGGACAGAATTTAAAATGGATATTAGTACCTCATGACCGGCATTTCGGAGTGCCTGCAGCGGCTCCACACAATCCTGACCAATAACTACTAATTTCTTTCTCTTCTTATCATCCCAATTGATACCATTCCCTGATTTCTGTCTAGCTAATTCTTCAAACTGAAGCTGCAGAAGAGGTGAAACACCAGCCTGCAGGAAGATCAAGTCAGAGATTGCTGCTAGCCATTGCTGTTTTTATTAGCAGTGCTCATGAAAGGCAGAGTCATAGTCTGTGTACCAACTGAATGGAAAAAATAGTCTGAATGAAGCCATGCAAAGCAAAAAGGGTTAAATATGCAACTAGGGTTCATTTTTAGATACAAATACCAGTTAATTTAACCCTTATTTTAACAAGAAGTGCATGCCACATCATCAAACTTCACCTATTTTTGTTAATGGTTCATCCAAACAAGTGTTTAACTTGTTTATAATTTATAACGTCAGGGGCTTAATTGAATGCTCTGAAGATGTCAGGGTTCTTATTGCAGTTCATAGTGAATCTTGGGGGCTTGTATACCCCTTTCTCCTTAAAAAAAATTTAACGACAGGACTTTTTGACGTATAACTACTACCTCCAACAATAGTCCAATACTGTTTTTACCAATGTTTGAGAAACTAGACCAAACATCAATGGTAAGAGAAGTTTAAGATTTAAAGGTTCACCCGGAAATAGATCATTATAAAACCGGTATATAATGAATGAGAAGAAGAAACTATAAAAATAAACAAAAACATAATGTAACAATAAAATATTTTATTGATAAAGAAAGGATTACCATTTACATCTCTTGAGCAAATAATTGTTTAGAACATAACAAAATGTGCCTCAAAAACTAGGATGATCTTTACACTTGTTCGACCGATATATACTATCTTACTGCTCTCTCAACCTAAATTGTGGTTTAAATCTTAAACTAAATTAACCACGACCTTGACAATGACCCCTGATTCACTAACCTGCTTACAGCTCTCTCAACCTAAATCGTGAACCATGTTATAACCTGCTAACACTACCAAGACCAACTTTGACAATACCATATCATAGGAAAAATTATCGGAAGTTGGAAGTAGAAGGCAAATGGTGAAGTGGATTCCACTCCCATAGCACAAATTAAAAAATTGTATGTTAAACAGTCACGAGAACTCTTTAATCTTTAGAGAAATAAAGGAAACATACATGGATGTAATAAGAATAAACCATAACCTAGAATCTAGAAATATTCAAAATAAAGTTAGCACCAAGAGATATAAAGCAGAACCCAGAACCAATAATTTTTAAAATAAAGTTAGCGATAAGAGACAAACTAAAATCAAAGATAAATTTTCTTGAATAAAGTTAACAAGAAAAAACATAAATCAGAACCCAGAATCCAAAATCCAAAATTTTCAGAATAAAGTTGGCAGTAAGAGACATAAACTAGAACCCAGAACCCAGAATGTTTTAGAATAAAGCTAGCAGTAAGAGACATAAATCAGAACAAAGAACCTAGAACCCAGATTTTTGTAGAAACCAGATTCCAAAATTTTTTGAAACCAGAAGCTATTATACATACCACATCGGACAAACAAAAAACCTATATATCATGTAGAATTCAAACCCATATGAAAGTTTAAAGATACAAACTCATCTGATTCTTCAAAATTTTGATTAAGAGAGTCAAATGCTTAAATCTAATCTGGAAATGATAAAAGCAAAACTTAGTTTATTATCCTGGACTGAGAAAAAAAAGGAAAGGAAAAACAAATCAATAACAAGGGTTTAAACTCACTGTTTCTTCAAACTTATGATGATGGGAGCTAAAATTTGAATGTCTTTAACAACATAGAGAAGACAAAAAGAATTTAACGAGTGTGAAGAATTCTTGTGAAGAAGACAATGCAAGATGGTGAAAAAGAAGAATTATATTAAATTATAAACTCCCCTTACCTGTCCGGGCAGTTTAGAAGGTTTAATAAAATAGGCTGGTTTGCATCTTAATCAACCGGTTTATAAATTTAACGGTTTTTAAACCTAACTGGATCATCTACCTGGCTGGTTCCCGGTAAATCTGGTTGAACTGGCCATTATTCTTACAATCATCTTTCAAGCTTTGATTAATCACTATTAATAAATCTTCAAATAATCTTGAAAATTTAATTGCATGAACTAACATAGTAACATACTAAGAGCAAAAGTGATCAACACCTGTTAAATAAAACAAGATTAGCTACATTAAAAACACTCCAGCACAAGCTATTTATAGGCAACCAACAGTGACCCAAAAAGTTAAAATTGCAAATTGATAGCAAATTACCCCTGCCAAATAGCGATTTGACAATGATCTTGGTCGCAAAGGATGTGAAAGGAGCAAATTGAGCTCCTGCATTTCAAAAAGGAAACATAAGGACAAAGCTGCAAAATTTTCGATTCATTTAAGGAAGTTTGAAAGTTTCTTTTTCTGGATGCGAAACCTGCTGTAACTTTTTCAACTGCATGGAGGTGACTTTCTTTTTTTTATAGTTGTTTACTCTCTCCTCTTCGCTGTCCTCATTGTCCATACTTAACTCCAGTGATTCAGCATTCTGTTCAAACCAGGTTTTCTTTGCCTTCTCCTGTCAAATTCACACATTCACAAACAGCAAAAGAGATTACCTGGGGTGTCAGTCTTGCATAAAGTGAAAATAGAACTCCAAAAAGCTAATGATTAAAGAAATTACTACATGGTAACGTTAAATTGCCACAACATCACAGGTAACAAAATATATTGCCCAAAAACCTAAAACCTATGCACGTCAACATTAACACATAGACAGACGTTAAAATCTATGATGTATGCAAAATAACTTCACAAATAGAGAAAAATATTAAATCAATAGTCAAAAGAAAAAGAAAAGAATATGCAGTTTAAAATTAAAGAACAAGTACAATTTAAGCAAGGCCATAAATCAGGAATAAATATGGGGCACAAGTGCAAACTGCAGCTACAAGCATTATGCCCACCATATGAAAAAAAACTGTTTCTAACAGCTCTAAATGAAGCAAAACATAGTCTATATATACAGTCATGCATAATACCTTCAAGGGTTACATCAAACAGATTATAAAAGTAACCTGGGACTTCTTTTGCATCAATCTACATTTACATCAACACAAAACAGCAAAGTAACCAGACAAGTACACCAGTCATACTTGGGATTCCTTTCTCACAATCTTGTCTATTTGACATGCAAGAGACAACCGCTTCATCACTTCTGGTATGTACGATTCCTCTAAAGGAAATCTGTGGAAACTCTCCTACAAAAATAAAGAGGAAATCAATATGTGTGTGATGTACAACTCATACATTAGGTATAAAATAACCCGTCTTTCCTTCATGCTAAACATAATGATTAATAATCAACCAAGAGTATTTAAGTGATCTATGATGTTAAAAGTACATAATCTCAACAAATGCATCAAAAGTTCAATAACTAATTGATCTTGACCAGTTCTCTGTTGGAGAAATTATATAATCTGCTTCTCTGTAATCCTAAATTAGTACTTGGAACTTCTATTTGAAAGGTAATTCCACTAAGAACAATACAAATTCTAATTAAAAAAGCCACTACCTTGGAAAATGATTTGCACAAAGCAGCAAATTTTGATGTGTCCTTTGGTGAGATTAAGGCAATGCTACATCCATCAGTAAAAGCTCTAGCAGTTCTTCCACTTCTGTGAACATAAACCTAATATAAAATGCACAAATGAAATAAAGACAAACAGAGAGGGATCAATAAGTATGTTTAAACATTGACTAGAAATTTTCATCATTACTTCTGCCGAATGTGGAAGCTGATAATGAACAACAGTTCGAACACCAGGAATATCAAGCCCTCGTGCAGCAACATCAGTAGCAACAAGTATACCGTGTTCAGTTGAACGAAAACGATCAATTGCCTGCATCAAGTGCATAAAAGGGGAATACGTTTAATACCAAGTAAGAGTACACAAGGTGACTTGGTGCATTCTGTTGATAACAAATGTCAAATTAACTGATATAAGTTAATGAGGAAAGTAACCTCTATCTTCATAATTTCATAAGAAAGGCGCAAAGTAGACCCCTAATTAAAAAGGTAAACCATAAAAAGGTGGTCTTGGTCACTACTAAGGACATATTTTTGCAATTGCATTAGATTCAAACGTTTAGCTAATGAAACTTAGAGAAAGAAAAACCACAAACCTTTAAACGAGCTCGTTGCTGCATCTGAGCATGAAGTGTCCAAACATTAATGCCAAGGATGCGTAAGATGGCAGAAATATGGCGCAAAGCCGCAATTGACGTACAAAAGACAATAGTCCGACCTTGTCCATGAACACTCAAGATGTAGTACAGGTAAGCATCTTTATCTTCTTCTGTGCATCTATAAAACCAACAAAGTCAACTATGAGAAGTCAATCGATTACCACTAATCTACAGTAAAATGGACCCGTTTGTCATTGCAAATACTGACTTTTTATCTAGTAGCCACTAAATTAAGTATCATTGAACATCAAAAAACACATAAATACAATTTTGCAAACAATTTCATGCCATCACCAGAGAATTGTGACATTCAGTATAGTCCAATTCTTAATTTTTGCAATCCTGTATTTTCCAGATTCAGCAATTTTACTTTGGCTTTCATTTCAGTCCAAGAGTTTTGCAAGAAATATAATCAATCACTTCCTTTCTGTCAACTCATAAGGGACTCAATAGAAAAATGATTCACAGTTTGACCTATTTATCATGTTTTTCTGTTCCAGTCCTCTTACTTATTACTATTCATCATTGATAATCGAAATTATGAAATAAAGTTAGGTAATCTAATGACGTATATAACAAGTTCTTTTGATGGTTATTCTAGCTACTTTCTATCTATTATGCGGGAATGTCAGCTCACAAGAAGGATTTGTAGTGATCTGATAATCAAAGCAACTACCTGGTGACTTTATTATGCTGTCAAAGACTTCCAAGGAAAGATTTTCTTTGTCAATTCTATCATACACAAAAAGGTGAAATTACAACATTGGAATGAAAAGGCACACACCACCAGGGCAAGACAAGCGGGATTAGAAAAGGTTAATTGTTAGGAAACAAAAATGACCATAGTTTATCTAGAAAACCATATTTTATGGGCAGCATATGTTCAAACAAACAAGAAGTTTGACTCAACCAGCTTTTGATTAAGACAGAGCAGTCTACTGCAGGAAATCCAACTAAAATTAGATCACCCTCATAACATGGCAATAAAATATAATTTCAAAGAACCAAGCCAGAAGGTGTAATGTGCATACTCAAAATGGGGATTTTATATTGTGGAGTTTAAGTCATCCATATGTAGTATCATATAACAGATAAGATGTAATGTACATACTCAACAAATGATTCCGCAAGTTTATCTGCCAGGATCGATGCCTTTGTCAAGTCAATGATGGCAGAATTAGGTCGCATCCCGGCACGCTCAGACAGAGTTTCTATTGAATTCAATCCATCAGAAGTCGTTGATTGTTTTGGTTTCAGTGAACCACGTTTTAACTTCTTGCGAAATTCAGCTGACAATGCTATAGTTGCAGAAAAAACAAATGTTTGTCTTTTCTTTCTTTGCAAGCTTGAGAATGTTACACATGTTTGTGTATCATGAGAATGGTCTTCAAGAGTACCACTGGTAGTAGGCAGCATGTCAATTATTGATTGCAATTCGCGAAAATGTCCATTCTCAATCATGCGATCAGCCTCATCCAACACAAAGAATGATAATGAATGTAGCTGCAGAAATGGGTCAATGGAATCAATACTCCTACATAACCCAAATCATCAATAAACGATCAAGTTGGAAGCATGAACACATTATTTTTTGGAAAAAAAATTGCAAATTTATTGTTGAAGATTTAATATGTCAGCAGCACTCCAACAGAATCAAGAAAATTCTGCTTCCTAATTTGATTTCTTCTGGACATTTCCTGCAGCTATTGGCACGGTCATGCCTTTGCATGAAGAAAAGCTCAGAGAAATTCAGTGATAAAACATTATGGAAGTTCATTCTTTCCGGAGCGTCGATCACTTATTTATATACAGAAAGCTTACAAGTACTATTACACTGACAGTCTGCAAAACTAGTTCGTTCAATTCTGTGGCAATAGTTTCCTTCTGTCACACTATTAGAGCTGGAAACGACACACTAACAGGGACTACTGCCTTTTTTCAAGAGAATGAATATTATTGGAGGACATCAAGTGACACTCAATCTCTCTATAAATATCAAGATTTTTACATATGTCCTGTATTTTTCCGTTAAACTACTTTATACATTTAATAAATATATTTAGATTATATTTTTCTATGTACATTATTCATTTTATTTATTTTGCTTCTACTTCTAATTTGTATACTTCACTATTATATGTATATTAAATATATGAAAAGAAAAAAAATTAACCTCGACAAGATGCCTTTCCCCACTAGACATAAGTTCCCACAACCTCCCAGGAGTCCCGACGACTATCTCAGGCCTCGCTTTTAAAAGCCTTTCCTGCTTCTCCGTAGACATCCCACCAACAATGGGAACTATCCTTATGTTGATACCCTTAGCTGCTTCCTTAAGATGATCAGTGACCTGAGAAAAGGAAAGTACAAGATTCAGGAAGCCAGTTCTTCTCTACCAAAAGTCGTATCTCAAGCAAGTCATCAAATAATATCAACATGGTTCAGTATTTTTAATGAAATATCATGCATGACAAATTTTCTTTCTCAAACAGGGAAAGTAAATTAATAATTAAAGTGCTCCTTGTCCACTATTAACAATAGATTGCATACTCTCTGAAGGTTGACAAAGAACTGATAATCCTAACAGATAAGAACAACCATTAATAGTTGTCCAAAGAGCACAATGGTTCTGATCACCATATCAAGTTTTTGTACCGATACAAAACATTTTATCTGAACTTCAAACTCTATGAAAGAGTTTCTTTGACTTCCACTGAAAAGATGAAATCGTGCTACTTATCAATCTTGTTAACTTGAAACAGTAAGAAGACTAAGACAGGATGAACTAATTCAGGCTGATTAGTGCAATGGGAGTCCCAAAAAGGATGAAAAAGAAAAGAGATCACTTCAAAGAACCTGTATCGTTGAAAATATTCCGATTTCAGTCAACTAATAAAAGTTTCAAAGAATTCCTAATTTAAACTATTTCTAGCATAACATTTTTCAACATTGTGTCTCAAATAAAATTAATTTAACTTTCCAGTTCTTCACCAAAGGAAGATAAGGTCCTGCCTATATAAAAGTGTCAAAAACTTTCAAAATCATACCATGAGGGGGCATTCAGAAAGAATAACATGAGATTAAAAACAGAGAAGAGGTGTATGCCCTCTTCGTGAATTCTATGATTCAAGACAGGTATCAAAGAGGGAAGATAAGTTCACATCTAAATGGCTAGTTTCAGGTTATGTTCGTCTATGTATCTAGAGCCTAACAAGGTTTTGAAGTCAAAGATAGTCATAAAAGTACTTGAATGAATTATGCACAATAGAACAGAGTGCACCTACCTCAATGATGGAAAAATAAATTGCAAAGATTTTGTTCAAAAGTAAAGGTCTATGTCATTTATACCATATACATAGAAACATACGTATGTCTTTTTCAGAAAACCCCAGTTACATATCCATTCAACATCCTTGATTGCACTATGTCCTAGTGTGTTCTGGCAACCATTCTTTTTTATTTTATCCATGTACTACACAACAACAAAAAGGCAAAAAGAATAGCAACTACCATTGGTAGCTAACCCATTTTGATCTAAGCCATACAAATATACAACCAAATGTAACGTAGATGATTGAAATGTTAAATTTCTCTTGCAGCTAGAACAAAAGGCAAGGAGTTTAGTTTGCTAATACGAATATATCTTACAATTATAACATAAAACTAGAGGATATCAAACAAATTGTAATCTGTACTGTAATCAATAGCCTTCGTATTAGAAGCTTATTACTACCTGCATTGCAAGCTCCCTAGTAGGAGTGATAACAAGAGCCCGCAAAAGGCCTTTTGGAGCAAATTTTCCAGCTTCCTCCCCCACCTCATTAAGCATTTTTGCAGCTTTATCTCTCTCCTCCAGGAGACGCTGCAAAATGGGCAAACCAAAGGCAAGTGTTTTACCAGACCCAGTTTCTGCAGCACCAACTACATCCTGTTACACAAAAACATAACCACGACTATTAAACTAAGCAACATTATCGATCACACAAACCTTTCTATGCACTCTTCACTGACCTTTCCTTGATGTGCAGCAGCTGGTATGCAAGCTTTCTGTATTGGTGTTGGTTCCTTGAAACCAAGCCTATATATCGATTTCATGAGCAGAGGATGAAGTCTCAACTCATTCCAGGAATAAAATTCTGTTTCATCAACAGGGTCTTCTTCAAGATCCTCCTTGTTATCATTAACTACAATGGCAGTCAGAGTGTCCATGAATTAATAACTACTGCAATTGTAAATTTCATATCTCAAAAATCCTACAACTTACCAATGTAGTTGCGCTTTTCCTTAAAGATCGAACAAATTACATGCGAAAGCCAAAACGATTTCTAACATATATGGAGGATATATCTCGAGGAAATTCATAATTCTTCATAAAAACTTGATTTTTCATTTTCCTTTTCCTTATCTTGGAGCCATAGCTTAGCTCAAGAATAATATTATAAAAAAAAAGAGTCCAAACAAGCTTAGAAAGTGGAGCACATAAAATATGTGCAAACAAGATCTGTAATGACTCCAGAATTGGAAAACACTAACCATCAGTAGGTATAGCTTTAGTTGTTGCTTCCGGTGCATTCTTCTTCTTCTTCTTCTTCCTCCTTTTCTTCCTCTTCTTCTTGTCCTCCACATTTTCCTCCTCCACTGTCTCTCCAACTTCGACTTCACCGTCACCAGCATTACCTTTCAATTTCTTCTGTCTAGATTTCTTCTCTGGCTTCCCCTCCTCATTGGGAATGATCAATCCATAGTCAACCTCATCAATCTCTTCAAGCGAATAAAAACCTACATGTAAACGTGAAAGGAAAAAGTTCATAAAAATTACCCACTAACTATAGATAACAATAGAATACATCCTTTCATTGTTTCCAAGTAACATTGTCTGTAATAGTAAAGCCTAACACAACGCGGGAGAAACAATACTATGTGACTGTAACTACTTATCATCAAGTATTTGGCCTACATCAAAATAAACGTAGAGAGTAAATAAAAGACAGACCTCCTTCGAGGTTGTGGGATCCGGAAAGGACGGAGAAGGGGTCGTCCTCAGAAAGAGAAGTGTTCCAAGGAAGTGAGTCGAAAGTGTCTGCTTTAAAGTCACTTCGAGCTCTCTTTCTCTTCCTTTTATTCTTTGAAACAAGTTCGGAAGGCCTCTGCGGTGGCGGCGAAGCAGCTGCCATGTGGATTCTGGTTCTGGTTGGGGACTTTTGTCGAACAGCTGCGTTGAAGAAGAATGATCACCAACGACGAGTTAAGTTCTTTTGGGCTTCATTTTACCAACGGAACGAGGGAGTTGTTTAAAACCTAGTGTAATAATTAATGGAATAACGAAACTTTATACGATGAAATGGAATATAATAAAATGAAAATTTGTTTGGAGCGAGGAAGAATTTATAATGTAATTTAATAAAATATTATTTAAAAAATTAGTAAAATAGAATAAAATATATAATGAGTGAATATTATATTTCTTATATAAAATAATTGTTGTAGAAAAAAAATCGTTGCAGAAGATATATTATTTTAGTATTAATTATATAAAAATATTATTATTAATTATTTAATATATTTTATTTTATTTTATGTGATTTATATTTAAAAATA
>JAOQMQ010000196.1:37413976-37427928 GCA_027563845.1 Erythroxylum subrotundum
ATGATTTATGATAATTAATTGTTTGGTTTTGAATTAAATTTTCATATAAATTTTAGTTATTAGAATATTAAGTTGACCATTAGCAATACGAAATTTATTTTTAAAAAACTGTCATGTATATTTTTTTGAATAAAAAGAAATTTAAGTTCTTATTAATTAAGATTTAATTAAAATAATTTTATAATAAATATTTATATTTACGCGTGTTTTAAGTTTTTTTAAAAAAATATCAAACTTTAAAATTAAAATGGATTGATTTGAGGTTAAAAGCGTAAAATTTCATTAAAATAAAAACCCTTAAGCCCCTGTGTTATCTTCGACCCTTCTCTGCAAAAACCCAAAAGAAATAGAGAGAGAGAGAGTTAACCAAACAACATGGAGAGAATGAGGAGTGAAGTCTTCCAAGAACAAGAAAGCCTCGTCAACAACAACACTACCTCTCATGATTCACCCTTCCAAGACCCTTCCTTGGGCTTCAATCTTCTCCGTCTCGACAACTTCTGTTATACCTCCGATCACCACCACCACCACCCCTACCACCCTCACGCTCCTTGTACCACCTGCGGCTGCTGTGGTACTACTAGTGCTACTGTTGCTACTTCTCTTCCCACCACCATTTCTCCGTCATCCTCCAACAAGCGCCGCTCACCCGAATCCACTGCCCCCACCATTGAAGACCAACTCATCCCCAAGAAGCCCAAGAAACTCTTTTTCTCTGAAAACTCCGACTCCAACCGTTGTCTCCATGGATTTTCCAAGATTTCTCTTCCTTTCGACTTGTCCGGAACCCAAACCCAAACCCAAAACCTTCAACGTACCATGTCGGACCCTACCAGTCCACCGCCAGTGGCTGCTCTTTCTGGGGTTGTTACCGGTGCAGTAACAGTGGTTCCTCCGTCCCCACCGGATAGCTCCAAGAATAATAATAACAATAATGGGGGTATGAATGTTACAACAACTACTCCGGCGTCCAAGGCAAGCGCGAAGACTCTGCCTCCTCGGCCAACCCCTATCAGGAGGACTGTTTCTGACCCTTCTCCCGCTAACACCCTTTCTAGGTCTTCTAGTTACGATGACGCTTCCAACAGTCTTGTAAGACATTATTATCGTTCTTCTGACTAGTGCTCTTTCATTTCCCACTTTTCATGAACCATATTTTTCCATTTCTTTAACTTTGTCGTATAAAAAGATTCGATCTTTGGCAACTTTTTGAGACTTTAGTACTGCCTTTTGTTTATCATTCATCTTGTTTTCCAAGAAAATTGGAACCCGTCTTGAAATTTATTGAAATTGCAGTGGCTGAAGAAGATGAAGGATTGCATGAAGCAGATGAACCAATGGTGGGATGAGTACATGCCTGATGAACAGGAGGAAGATGAACGTAAATCCCCTCAAGACAATAATAACAATAATACCCATGAAAGAAAGGTGAATTCGTGCTTAAAACTACTTGTTAACTACCGTTGGAGTTGAAGCTGTACAAAGAAAAAATTTTAAAAGTCTGTTATTTCTGCAGAATGATGAAGGTGATGATGAAGAAGCTGTTAGTGTGGAGAAAGCTGGGGATTGCTTTATGATCAACTTCAGGTGTCCCTGCAGAAAAGGATATCAGATTCTTATCTCTGGAAGGAGCTGTTACTACAGGCTGCTGTAGATTCTATCAAGTAATGAAGCCTAAGCAAACTCGTTCGTCCCTACTGTTCCTAAGCTTCAAAAGATCATAAACACTCCCGGAGATAGGAAATAAGTGTTGGATCACGTTTCACTGATTCAGTTAATAGAATGTTTAGTCGAAATAGTTCTTGAGCTTACATTTTTTCCGTCACCTTCTTGCACTCTTCGTTTCGCTTCATTTGCCTCTCATTTTAATAAATGATGTTTTCTTTTTCTAGAGAAAAGAAAACTGAACTACAGCTGCAAACATTGCATAAGCCACTCAGTAATGAGAGTTACGCAATTGATGTGTTTGAGATGGAGCAAAAGAATTTTCAGTCTAATTTATTTAATTGGCAACAATAATAAAGGAACTTTATTTTCATTTTCGATAATACAGTAATTTCAATCTAAATGGAATTTATAGAATTTAATATATCTTTACCGATATTTTTAACCCGAGCAAGAAGTTAAACTAATAAGATAAATAATTTAAATTTTAAAAGGTTAAATCCTTATTAAATCATTATAATATTAGTTAAAGATTAAATAAAATTAAGAATTTAAAATATAATTGAAAATTTTACAATTTAATTTAAAAAGAAATTATTAAATAAAAATTAATTAATTAATTTTGTTTATAAAAATTTATTAATTTACAAAATAACGACTAATTAATTAATAAATTTATTAATTTTTAATAACAAGAATTATTAAAATAAATCAAACTGAAAAATTAAAAACTGAATTAAAATATTAAATAATTTAAAATTTTTACGGTTAAATCAACTCAAATTTGTTGAATTTTTAATCATTAATCTTTACATCAATCAATCAATTTTTAAAAGTTTCTTTAGTTGTAAATTTAACTATCTTCTAAGATCACTACTAAAATATTTTATGATTATTCAAGTTCTATGATTTGAGTGATGGAGTAAAGTTGTTCAATTGTAACCATAAAGTTACATATAAAAATTACATAAATAGGCTGATTGTAAAAATACAAAGAAATAGTTACATATATTATAACCTTCTTCATGTCCTCACAAAACGGAGAGTGTGCTATGTTGACTTTAACTTTTAAGTTCTATGGTTTAAGATTCCCATATGGTCTAAAAGTGCATTTTAGTATGTCCTAAATCCATACCAAAATATTGACAAATTAGAAGATATATAGTAATTAGACTTTGCTACGTATATGTTACCCTTAGTTGATCATATTTAGGCACTACATGCTACTTATAGTGTCTCTTTTTTTTGATATTTTTATTCTAATTTTACTTTTATTTATCATTTTTATTTACTTATTTATTTTCTTTTTCTTTTTATTTTCATTTATTCACATAGGTCATTTAGAAATAGTCTTTCTATTAGTTAGGGATAAGATTGTGTATCACTCGACTTCCTCAAATCTTAAGTTTCAGTGAAATTTCTATTGAGTGTTATTTATGCTACCGATAGTATCTGTACTAATTGATAATATAAAATTTGAAATTTAGGAAGTATTTGGCAAACACTTGATAAGTTGTTTTCCAGCTTATTTACTAAGAGTTAACTTTTTTACCATATTAAAAAACTGTAGTTGTGTTTGATGAATGTCTTATTGGTTAGCTTATTTAACCATAATAAGTTGATTTCTAAAAGTTTCATAAGAAGAGTTTTTTCGATGATCAGTCAAAAATTAATAGGTAAAAAACTAATCACACCCTCCTTTCATAATTTTTGAATTGTGTCAATTATACTACAGTGATATTATGGATAATTCAAATTAAAAATTACAGTAATAAATTTTTTTACAATGAAGTAAGTTTTTTTGTTACAAAACTTGAGATTTTTTGTTACCAATGAAATAAGTCTTTTTGTTACAAAATAAAAAAATGTTATGATGACAATTCTTAAACATCTATTCGTGACTTTATAATTTTTTGTTTATATCACATCCTCATAAGTCATTTTACACTTAAACAGTTAATACTAAACATCTAATTTTATCACATTTTTAATAAACAGCTAATGTTATCTTCTGATTAAATTAACTAATATAATTATCTATTAGTTAACCACAACTAACTGCTGATAGAATTAGCTAACAGTTAATGAAATCTGTTGATTGTCAAACAAGGCTTACTTTGCAAGATTGAAGTAAGCTTATAATAATTAAATAATATAATTTATTATAGATATAGTCTGATAAATTATATCAAAATATATTGGTCAATAATTAAATTTCGTTTTAATTTTATATTTGAAGATGGGTTATTCAGTAGAGTTGGCTTAAAAGGATCATCTCTCTCTTTTCAAGCTTTCCTCAAATTCATTCAATCGAAACACGCGCTTAAGAGTATTTTAAGGAAATCACCTCCGCCAATTGCACGTGATTATTAAATAATGATTATGGGTAATTGACAAAATAATCTAAAAAATAGTAATTTCATTATTTTAAAAGAAATATTTTAACAGTAATTTTTTTAAATTTTTATGAGTCATTTAATTTACTAATTAAGTTGTTAAAAACTGATTAGTTAATCAATTAATTAATCAATTTTTGTTAACTAATTATTTTTATAAACTAAAATAGGTAATTAATTTTTTTGAATATATTTTTTAATTAAAATTTAAATTTTCTAATAAATAAGAATAATTTTTAAATTTTATTTAATATTTAACTGATTTTATAATTAATTTTTTAAACCTTAAATTTTTTTTGCTGATCAAGTCTAAATATTTTCTAATCCAAGGAGTTTTTTACAAAGCAAGATATAGGAGTCAAATTACTCATAAAAATAGGAGAAGAAGAAGAAGAAAAGAACAAAAGTAGCCGATCACTTCCTCAAGAACTGCGAAAGTTTGGTCCGAATGACGCTTACATAATCCAAGAACCGCGCGATGGAGATGTTTGTGGTGTCTCAATCATATACCATTTGATTTATTCATTTTTAGTAACTGTTGTGTTGTCTATCAATCAAAACTCCTCCTTCATGGACCCCGTGACTAGGCCAGAAAGCTTCGTGCTCGTCTATTCTATGCTATGGCAGGCCCCACCAAATCAACCCAGCAAGAAGACAACGAAACCATCCATCCACCGTGTGCTGGAAAAACCTCACACTCTCTCCTCAACTCTTGCCATTTTTCTGTACATGGACATTGTGCACATTATATTATTAAACTAACCCACCGTTCCTTACACTCTTCTAGATCTCCCCTAATCTCACTAAAGTTTGGTGCTTTCTTCATCTTTGAGCAATTCTAAAAGTGGGTTTCGCCTTTCTCTGTGTTTCTGCCTCTTGTAACATAGCCCGCCACTCTGCATTTGTTTTCAAAGTATTGGCCTGGAAAGCCCATCTGCTTCTTCGTATTTTCTTAGACTTTTAGTACTGCAAGAATAATGATTCCTTGGTTAATTTCAACTAGAACCCCAATCGTAACATTCGTTCCACAAAATCCAAGATTGTCAATACACCGTCCCAAGCGGTCTCAGTCCTACTTGAGACCAGTTTTGTTGTCCTTGAACAACCAAAATCCCAATACCGTTGACAAGCCTGCAAAACTAAATACACATCTTTTTGGTTCTGTAACGATAATCCCAACTCATTTTTCTCCCAGGAATGACAAGAGAAGCAGAGGGTATGAAGAGAAGAGAGGTTTTGCCCAAGTGGGTAGTCAACAGATGTTGGCTTTATGTGGGATGGGTTATTGGGTGCAAGGTTTCAGGTGCTTTCCATGGCTGACTCTCAACTTCCACATGGCCCACACTCTCAGCTTGCACCCATCGATACTTCAGCTAGTGCAGAACTCCGGAAATCTCCCCATGGTGGCCAAGCCTCTCTGTGGAATCCTCTCTGATGCCATTTATGTTGGTGGTGCTCATAGAATTCCTTATATTCTTATTGGTGGTGGGTTAAATTTATCGTCTTTTACTTGTTTACTTCATTCCGTGTCTTTCTTTTTCTATGGGAAATTCGCGTCTTTTTGTCTGGCTTAATGAGCTGATTAGATTTTCTTGGCTTTTGTTTCCTTCCGTTTGTGTGCTTTAAGCTCCTTTTTTTTATGATCATGTATGAAAGGTATTTGACTTAGATTTTGGCGTGATCCAAATATGTACTGGGTTAATATAGGATATAATGCTGTTCTTTATGTTCGTATAGGCTCCTACAAAACCCTCCATGTTATTGTTATTTGAACATCTTTGTCAAACTAAAAAATAAAGAGATCCGTTAGAAGAGACATGGAGAATTCATAGATCAGTTCTTAGACTTGAAGTTGGTGAAGGAGCTAAGCTATGATACAAACAATATTTTGGTTCATTTTGACAATTACATAAGGTGGTGTAGCAATTGACCTGATGAAGCGCTCAGAATGCAATCCACAGTCTTTTTGCAGGTGCTGTCTTGGGGAACCCTTGCTTTGATCCCAGTTGCTCGTGCAGCCCTTCCTACCCTCATGGCGTGTATTCTTCTAAGTAACCTTGGTGCATCGATAACAGAAGTTGCCAAGGATGCTCTTGTTGCAGAGTATGGCCAGAAACATCGTATGAGAGGCCTTCAGTCCTATGCTTTTATGGCTTCAGCCATGGGTGCAATTCTTGGCAACTTCCTAGGTGGTTATTTCTTGCAAAGAACATCACCTGAAACCATGTTTCTAATATTTGCTGTTCTGTTATCATTTCAACTTGCACTTTCATCATCAACTAGAGAGGAAGCTCTTGGATCATCTCCACCTTCTGATTGTCCCGGAGAGAAAACAATTTACAAGAATTTCAGAAAACAGCTTGGTGATCTCAAAATGGCATTACAGGATGATAAAATCTGTCACCCACTTTTATGGATTGTAGCTTCTATTGCCATGGTTCCGGTCCTTTCAGGCTCTATCTTTTGCTATCAAACCCAACTTCTACATCTTGATCCATCAGTTATTGGAACATCACGGGTAATTGGGCAGTTGATACTTCTTTCCATGGCTGTGCTCTATGACCGCTGCGGGAAGCAAGTGCCCATGAGGAAATTGATTGGTGCTGTTCAACTTATGTATGCATCTTCGCTACTTCTTGACTTTGTTCTTGTTAGACAACTTAATCTTAGACTGGGGATTTCCAATAAAGTTTTCGTTTGTTGTTTCTCGGGTTTAGCAGAATCACTTGCACAATTTAAGCTCCTTCCCTTTTCAGTACTACTTGCAAGTTTATGCCCAAGGGGATGTGAAGGATCTCTTACTTCTTTCTTGGCATCAGCTTTGTGTTTATCATCAATTCTAAGTGGTCTGTTAGGTGTCGGGTTGGCTTCTCTGATTGGAATAACGTCTGGTAATTACTCAGCCCTACCAGTTGGGATATTGATACAGTCCATTTTAGCTTTATTGCCTTTGGGATGGATTCATCATGTACCTGCAACCCTTCCCCTTCTTGAAAAGGAAAGAAAGGGTGGTATGAGTAGAAGAACTTGGAAAAATAGAAGGGTTGGAAGAGTTGTATTTGGTTCTGTATATGTATATAGGCGTGGAAGAGATTCTGAGACAGAGAGGTGAAAGGAGTTAACAAAAACTTAATAGCTTTCTGGAGAACAAGGACTAGAAATTTGAAGAATTGGATTGTTTAGGTCTTGATCTCATCCCCTTCCTGTTGAATTGATCAGATGCAGTAACTACCGTGAAATAACAATCAGTCCTGTTAATTCAGTCATATCTGCCCTAGCTGCCACTTGAACATATCACGGACGGCTGACAAAGGGGGGACTGACAGTTCCACTCTTCTGAAGTTGTACATTCATCAGTTCAAGCTACCACACGAGCCTTCTTTTTCTGGGTAAAAATACATTACTGTCACTTTTGGGGCCACTGCAAAGTAGTTTGCATGACAGGAGTATTTTAGTTCCAGCAGCTCGACCTTGTGTTTGAAGACCTGCTTTTGATACCTCATGTGAGATGCATCTGAGTCACAACAGAGGGATACTAATAAAGATGGTGACGAAGCATGTAGACTAATGGACGGATTTGTACTATGAGTTAGCCCTGTAGTTTTCAGCTTAAATGGTTTTGTTACCAGAAAAAGCCTTATGTGAGGATAGGATGTAGCAAATAAGGAAGATTAGAGAATTCCATGTTGGCTGTATAATGAAGAGTTCTGGTGTCTATCCTCTTTTTGTTTTGTTATTTGATTTATTTGTTCAGGTTTGTTTATTATAATTCAAAAGGAAGCAACTTTTGCTACATGATAGTGAGAAAATGATCCCAAAATAAACAGTCACTGCACAGTCCTTACAATGCTATAACCAAATGCGCAGAGGATTAACTCCATCAATGGTCACGGATTCAGGTGGTAGGTAATATACAGCAATCTTAGCTTTTTATTTATTTATACTGAACTTATACCGAGTTGGATCATACATTGATAGAAGTGTTCTTCTTCTATAAAAGGTTTTTAGCACTTGATAGCATTGTTCTCTAGAACAGCCTTTTGATCCAACTAGTTGAGATTATAGTTCGCAGAAACTTGCAGACTTTGAGATCTTCATCCTCTTCCATTTCTGTAGCATGTTTCGAGTTCTCATTGGTTATAATCTAAAGTTTCAAAAAGAGCAACCTAAGCTGTGAAAGGAATTAAGGTCCAATAAACTAAACCAAGCACATCTTAACGTACAACCGTACAAGACCAATGCAGAGCTGATCCATCGCAAAGTGTCTGACAGCCAGGTTTTCTGTCCAATTATGAGGGACATCTCTTGGTTGTAAGGCATATCCAATATACCTCAACAAAGTTCAAGAGTTTCATCCATACAAATAGAATAATATATCTATTTCATTTTCTCAGAATCAAGAGACCGAGCAGCTCCTTTCATCAATAATAGGAGGCCAGCCAGCATTTCATATATTGATTCTGAACTAGGATGCAGTTTGTCATAAGCATAGAAACTATGAGTTATTCCATTGATGCTTATCCAACTGCACCCAGGTGTTTTTCTTAACCCCCTTTGCTTCATCATTGTTCTCACCTGAGCAACTGTATCCCACTTCTTTGAAGAGGCATGCAAATTTGAAAGTGATATGTAATTTGAGGGGTTTTCAGGTTCTAACTGAATAAGAAATCTATACGCCAGATCTTGCATCTCGGGATTTCCATGTACTATTGAAGCACTAACAAGAGCTCCCCAAACACTTGGACCAGGTTCCACAGGCATTGTTTTAATAAATTCTAAGGCCTGGCTCAGTTGACCTGATCGACCTAACATATCTGCAACACAAGCACAAATTTCGACTGTTGGTTTGATTCCATATTCATTTATTGCTGAATTATAGATCTGAAGTCCTTCATCTACCAACCCAGACCTGCCACAAGCAGAAAGAACTCCTACTAGGGCTATTGTGTCTGGTTTATTCCCAAGTTTAAGCATCTTATGGTATAAACAGGTGGCTTCCTCTCCCTTCCCATGCAATCCATATCCAGAAATCATTGAGCTCCATGAGATCGCATCTCTGGAAACCGACTCATCCTCAAAGACACGAATAGCATAATTCAAGCTGCCACACTTAGAATACGTATCTATCAAAGCATTAGACAAAGAAACATCAATATTCCATTCTCTTCTAATTGCATATCCATGAATTTGTTTTACACCGTTCAAACCAGTAACTGAGCTACAAGCAGGAAGAATACTCACGAGAGATACTCTACTAGGTCTGACTCTATCTTTCCTCTGCATTTCATCAAAAAGGACCAAACCTTCTTCCAGAGCTCCATTTTTCACATAACCATTTATCATTGCTGTCCAAGTATAAACATTTCTACTCTCTATTTGATTAAAGACCCGTCTACCTACAACAACTCTTTTACTCTTTGAATAAAAGTCAATCAAACAACAACCCAAATGAAAATCCAAGCCAAAACCCAAACCCAATTTATTTCTTACTGCATATCCATGAAGCTGCCTTCCATAATCCAATTTCTCCACATCTTCACTGCACAAAGGTAAAAGAGTCGAAACTGTAAAAGCATCAGGCTTTAAACCATCAAGTTGCATATCTTTAATAAAGTCGAATATCTGTTTACTGTAATAACGATCCCCAGTATCCACATGTCCTGCTATAACAAGATTCCAAGAGCTCACATTCCTATGAGGCATTTGATCAAACACTTTCAAAGATCCGCTAAATTCTCCAGATTTGCAATACATAGACATGAGTGAATTGGCAACAACAACATCAAAAACAAATCCCATTCTCACACATCTCCCATGAACCAGTTTCCCAGCATCCAAATCAGTGGCCTCGCTGCAAACTTTCAAAATTGTTGCGAGGGTATAATCATCAGCAGCAACCCCGAGAAACCACATCCCTTGAAACAAGCCAAGGGCATCACTATACGCATGATTTTTTGCATACCCATTAATCAACGAGTTGCACAAGTAGACACTCTTGAGCTGAAGCGAATCAAAGACGAGTCTTGACTCATTTGGGACGCCGCATGTAGCATATGCAGAAATGAGTTTAGTCGCCAAAATGGGGTTTTGAGCGAAACCAAGAGAAAGCATGCGAGCATGGCACTGTTGAGTGAGAATCAAAGAATGGTCGGCAACTGAGAGTTGAAGCAAGTGGAGAAGAGTTTGGGATTGTGAGAGGAGTGTAGCAGAACGAGCGACGACGGAAGTTGATGTCTTAGGCACGGAGAAGAAGTTCATTTACTGAAACACCTAACGAGCACCCGTTAACTTCACCTATTACATACTATTTATTTATATTAATTAATTTTTTCCCATAAGAAGTTTATATTGCTTATTTAACATAAACACATCTCTTAAATATGCAGTCAAGGCTCGGACCGAGTTTCGGGCCAGATTTGCTCAGCCCACCTAAGCCTCGATGCATGCATCTGGCTCTTAAAGATGGCAAAAGAGTCAGGCTCGGACCGAGTTTCGGCCCAAATTTTCTCAGCCCACCTTAGTTTCGATGCATGCATTCGGCTCAGCTTGAGACCTACTAGATAACAATAAAATAATGTCGCTTTGTCTTTTTTAAAAAAATTAATAATTTTGTCCGTGTAAAATTCTTTTATTTATGGAATATAAAAATATAAATATCTAAGTATTATTGTGAAAACTTGGATAATTTAAAGAATTTATACATATTTTATTTAACTTATGGTATAAATAGACGGAGTGATTTGAATTTGATTTTAATTTGTGTAATTAAATTACAAAATTGGTTAACTTTTTAACCATTAGCTTAGTGTAATTAAATTAATTACAACAAAAATTTTTAAACTAAATTGAATCGAAAAGTTGATCAATTCAAGGTTTTTAGTGTTAAACCATTTTTAAAATGATGTTTAATGTATTGGATTTTTCTGTCATTAAATACTTATATTTAATATATCTAAGTATTATTGTGAAATTTTGGATAATTTAAAGAATTTATACATATTTTATTTAACTTATAATATAAATGGATGAAGTGATTTGAATTTGTGTAATTAAATTACAAAAATGGTTAACTTTTTAACCATTAGCTTAGTGTAATTAAATTAATTACAAACATTAATCTTTAATTAATGTGGCTAATTGTAGTTTCTTTATACTTTCTTTTGTACATTACAGCTGCATGCTTGAAGTTTCTGTAGTATTTTTCTTCTTCTGCTTTTAAATGCACTCTTCTGATTTACATGTAATTGTTACTCCAAAATTGGTGAGAATCTGATTCAAAGAGTACATAATCTGGATGGCTTTTGATCGCAACCAAAATCACATACTTTAGTCATCAAAATCCAAAGCTCGAGACTTTAGAGCCTTTATGAATAAGTCATGATGACAAAACACTAGGATTACTAAAAAGGTGGCCCAGCAAATAGTTTAACAAGATGGTGCCACTAGATTCTGCATATTAGCTTTAGATGTTGCAGAAGCAACACCAAAATTTCCATGGAAATCATCCAAGTTCCATAAACCATCCCAGAGAAAGTCCTCAGTAGAAGATGTCTCAGTGACTGATGCACTCCCATTCAACATATTATATGCCAAACCATCCTCCGCCGTGCAGATAGCGTAAGGAGCGACCACTTCTTGCCTCAGTTGTGATCCATATAGTGCTTTAGTGTCGTTTTCCTCGAGGAAGGACAGTATTTTTCTCATATCCAATTGGTTTAGTTTCAGTAGTTGTTGATGTTGAAGTTGCTGGTTCTGCTGCTGTTGGAGTAGTTGTTGCTGTTGCTGTTGCTGTTGCTGTTGGTTAAACTGTTGCCTCTTCAGGAAGCGTGCTCTTGCCTTGTCAGAGTTATCTGGAGAAAGTTTGGACTTCTTCTTGAAATGGGTTCTCCAGTAGTTCTTGATCTCATTGTCGGTTCTTCCTGGCAAGCTTCTTGCAATCGTGGACCACCTGAAATTTTCGTTGGGCATCACTAATGAAGACCAGTTGAAAAAATCCCTTTACTAATTACGATTTTCAGAATCTGTGAAAATTAATTACCTGTTGCCCCATCTTGCATGCAGCTCGAGGATGATGCTTTCTTCATGAGGAGTGATTTGCCCCCTCTTCAAGTCTGGCCTCAGATAGTTCACCCACCTCAATCTGCAGCTCTTCCCATTTCTTTTCAAGCCTGTTCAGACCAAACAAGAAGATAACTTCAGAAGACATTGGACATCAAGAAACCAAGAGATAGTAGGATTACTAATTCATATATGCAGAGACATGATGATTTGATTTGATTACCTGCAAGCTTAGCTACAGAGTTCCATCTTCCTTCACCATGCAACTCTACATATTCAATGAGCAACCTGTCCTCATCTGCAGTCCAGGGACCCTTCCTCCAACCCTCTTCAACCATACCTCCCCAACCCAATGATCCTGCCATGACTCCCCAAGACATCTAAAAGTTAAATTCTTACTGACACACACAAAAAAAAAGGAACTTGGAATTGTTGATGTCTAATTGTAAAGATAAAAGTTCCTTGTCTTCCAAATTCTGTGCACAAAAGGATTGGTACTTCTCGCATATTTATATATGCACCAAAGCCTCTAATTCCATTCCATTACTCAATTTAGTGTCGCCATCAAATCGTCCCGTATTTTCTTTTGGTACTTAACGATCTTTAAGTATATATTAAACATTAGACAAAAGGCTAAGCGTGGCATTAGAATAATGCAAAAAATGAAGTAATACTTAATAATCAATACACTAAATCATGTTTAACTTTCCACACAATTACTTGTTTAGTGGGTGAGATAACTTTGATGATGACAAAAATAACTTGTACGCTTTTTTTTTTTTTTTTTAATATACTCTCAATTAACAAAATAGTGCAAGTAACTTTATAACATAAATAGTGCAGGAGTGCGGGAGGCCAGAACTTTGCCTCCCGTAAGGGTATACCCGACTCAAGCGAAAATTAATCTGGGTGTAGATGGTTTAAAGGTGTCTTCCTATAGTCGAGACCCTCCTAGGACACCTCATGGGCAACAAAAAAAAAAGTTTAAGAAAATATTAATTTATGAATTATTTTTAAGGTTATATTTTCCTAATTTTAATTACAAACTCTAAAACGACGTCGTCTTTAACACATGATAGTTTTAAAAGGTAGGATACATTAATAATAAGTAGAGTATTTTTAATTAATTTTGTTTTAAAATATGGAAAATCCAACAAGCCAATGCCACGTGTGCGGACTGACAAGGGCATTTAGGACATGGGGAAAGTTTGTCAAGGCATTGGGTGACATGTCGTAGTAAGGATCGTATCTATCCAATATTTGATTAAATCTTACATTAGATGCTAAAGACAAAGGTGGACTCATGGCCGTGTGCCACGTCCATACTAGGGGTTTATGCATCTAGACAGTGCGAAACAATTAATAATAATAACCCTACTTAAAGCTTAATATAGATTTGGTAAATATTAAAGGTTGGGTGGTGGAATTTTTAACTTTGAAAATAACTACCCCTCCAATGGCTCTTCACCAGGTGTTTCAATTGCTTACTTCTTAAGGAGATCGATCCGCATCGCATAATCTTATTCAAGTAAGTGTTGGATTCCATTTTGGGTATTGGGCTATAAAATATGCAAACTTTTACGTCATTTGGGGACAGATGTTGGTGTTTTGGTAATGGAAAGGGTTTTGGAGAACTTTTTTTTTTTTTTTTGGAATTTTAAGAGAAATTATATTAACTAGAAGCAAAAAAAAAAACAACATTGTACAAACCAACAAAGGGAAACAAATAGTAAAAACTACACAAGCACACAGCCTAAACTCTCAAAGCTCTCACCTACTACAAATTCCAGCGAACTCTCATATCTGGACTTACACAATCCTGCTTCCCATGAG
>JAOQMQ010000196.1:37457071-37497560 GCA_027563845.1 Erythroxylum subrotundum
TGTTCACATTTGAGCAGCATTTGCTGAAGCATGTTTTGATTGTGGGAAGAAAATTGTGTTGTAGAAGACGATGTTATGTCATACATCTTTATCTCCTATAGAAACATGGTCTTTTGCAAGGATCGAACTTTTTTGGTTTGACTCTGGTGATGTCTGGTGCATCCAAAGACTATCATATTCTAGCAGCACCCGTTATATATGAATGTCTTTCTGTTTAAGAAAAGTTTTGAATCTATTGACTGATACCTTGCATTTAACGTTTTGAATTTGCAGCTTCTGATGCCCATACATCACAGGTATTCATCAATCAAAAATATTGAACTTGCAATAGATTGAGTATGAGGAAAGGAATAAAATTCAACGCGAGACGGATCCTACTGATATATTTTCCAGAGTTCATATGATAATAGCAAGATTATAGAAGGTTCTGTTAAACTGTAATGATATAGAACTTGTTTAGCCAAAAGATGAATTGTTCTGTAGATAAGCGAAGGTAGAAGAATTAAACCTTGAGGATTAGGAAGATGAAGATTTGACGGGCGCATGAAATTCTCTCTTTTCAGCGTAGGTGTGAGTTGCTGGAAAGCTGACATAGATTCATACGTAATTTATTTATTATTAACTGTTGCGTGTTAAATAACGCTTAACGTCCTTAAACTGACACAAATATTATACGAAGCAGACAAATTCTACTAATAAAATTTGCTAATATCTATAACATTTAGTGCAAATCTATCTACCTAATTAATAAATGTATTATTAATGTATGTTATTAATTATTAAGCAATTGAATTCAGTTTCTTCTTCTTCTCTTTCTCTGGAACCTTCTAGTATGCTGATTCCTCTGGTTTCCTCTCTCTCTCTCCCATCGGCTTCTTCTCTTCTTAATTTTTTTTTCCTTTGGTGTGAATTGTTAGTTTAAATATGTAAATGCTTTATGTTCTTCAGACCTAAATCAGTCGATGATCATTTCACTTGGACTGCATCGTTATGCATCGTTTACCTCTATTTTTTATTAACTTCGACATTTATATATTTTCCTAACTTCAGTTATTTCAATTCTAACTAGAATTTCTATGTTCTCGGTGTGTAGGTAGATATATAAATAGCACTATTCAGTGTTTAACATTTGACTGAGAGAAACTTATCAATCATTGTTGCGCGTTAAGAAAAAAATTATAAGAATCTTTTATTATTTGCCGACTGAATATAGTTTTGCATGTTTCATTACCTTATTCGTATGACGATCTATTATTTTGCCAGCGATGTTGGCATGTAAATGTTGGATTTTCAATGCATCTACACAGAGTTACGTCATACAGATAGTGTTAATTTACTTGATCAAGAAGGTAATTATTTTTTATTTTTATGTTTAGTTGAAATGTAATAATCGCCTTTTAATTATTCTTGAATTCTTCTACTTATGATTCTTGGTAGATACGTATGTTTTTGGTTTGATCATTGATGCCTATAAATGACCCATTACATTAGGTCAGATTTGACATTGTTATTAATTTTTCTGATACCTTATTCGTTTATGTATCTTTTAGTATTATATATGTATGAAATATGAAATTTTATTTGTGCATTTTTTGATGTATAATTTTATTGGTCACAAATGCATAGCATATTTGTGTTACAATATTTGCGAATAATTTTGTTGGAATTTGGTTTGGGCCGGGACCCTCACCGGTCAGGTATTGTCTCTGAGGGTGAGCCCTTTAGTAAACTCTATCTCCCATGGAGCATGCGGGAGTCGAACTCAGGACTTCAGGGTTTTGGTGGTCTCATGGACCACTCCTCTTACCACTGAGCAGGGCTCACCCTCAGGAACAATACTTGGTCAGTGAGGGTCCGGCCCAAATCAGAATACAAGATTCGGAAACTTGGTTTTTCAACTGTTCGTTCACTGGAGAACAAATCTTAGTCAAAGAAGAAGATGAGATAAAGCCGTGATTTCTATGACGGAACGGGCGTGATTTCTACTCGTGCAATTGTTACATTAAGTTAAGATTCTAAACTTACTCACAGGTGTGACTTTACACCCATTGACTTTTTTTTTGTTATTTTAATTAACTAAAATATTTAATTAATTATAATTTTTTAACTTTTTATGTTATATATTTTTCTTTTTACTTAGATATTATAGTATTTGTATTTACTTTGTATATTTTATCTATTTATAAAAAATACATTACACCGTACATTTTCTATATTTTTTTTCATTCCAAATATTTACTAACTAATTTTATTAATTTATTTATAATATTCTAACTTATATATTTTTAATATAACAAATTTTAACCTTGTTGATTCCTTTTTTAGTATACATTTCAAAATTTAAATATTTAAAATTTTATTACAAAATTTTAAATTACACAAAATTCATTTATACATTAAATAATATAACATGTTTAGAAATACCCCTGTAATTAAACGAAGCATAAATACTCCTAGAAGTAAATTAGTGGACATTATATTACCACGTATTTGCACAGTCTTGATTAGAGCGAAACCAGCGGTTGGGTTGTACTAAAGTTATGCTTTGGATGTGTCCTTTACGCAGATTACAAGTATATTTTAAACATTAGGGTTAACATTTCTAAATGTTTAAATTTAAAATATTTAAAATAATTTTTAAATTAATAAAAAATTTAACAAAATTAATTCTGATTTAAATATTACATATTTAAGATTTAATTTTTTTATTAATTTTAAAAACAGTAAAATTTACTTTCTATTTAAAAATAAAAAAATGATGTTATATTATATGATCTTCACTTAAGTTTGCCAAATTGAAAAAAACATGAAAAGGATGTCACGAACACTGTTAAAGTTGGTCGATCCGATACATTCACTAATGTTTTTTAAGGTATCGTTATGTTAGATATTAATTTGTATCCTGATATTTATAAAATAATATAATTTACACTCTTAAATTTAATATTATCAATATTTCGTAAAAGTTAATCCATTAACATACAGCGTGACAATATAATTTTTCAATTTTGGTCATGTAAACACCAGCATAGTTTTTATAAATTTTTTAAGATAAAAGGTGTCATTCATGTCTAAAAATGTAATTTGTTAGATCTCCAACATCATGACACTCGTATTATGTTTAACTATATATCCAATTATTTACGTACTGTAATTTATCAGTATTTAATAATTTAAATTACAAAAGATGACCTTTTTATATGTATTTATGATAAAGTTACTAAAATTATTTTCTATATATTATTTTAAAAAGTGAATCTAATTTTAAAATTTTAGAATATTGAACATCTGTTAAATTTAGAGAATGGCATGCTTAACTTATAATTATCAATTATATATATATATATATATATATATTTTTGGTTTCCGTATTTTAGGAGGGTCCCAATTATGAGAAGGCACATTTAAGTTTACACCCAGATTAATCCCCTCTCGAGTCAGATAGGTCTCTTGCAGGAAACAAACCTCTAGCATCAAGTTTTAAATAAACGGTTATATATATAAGGACAATTTGAACCCACGATTTCACTTAAGCTGGGAGAGTCTCTTGCCAACTCATCTGGTAGGTTTCAATTATATTATTTTAATTAACTAATTTTACCAGAAACAAGTAACTGTTGCTAACCTGTGGGAATAGTGCATGGTTCACCTTTAAGGGGGGTTGATCTATTGCCAGTTAGTGCGTGTTCTATAAGGAAATAGCGTCGCAGAACATGAACACACAACTCTGAAACCAGGAGGATGTCCATATGCAGAACATACAGCAGATAGATAACGTTATTTACACAATCACAAGTAACAAAGCTAGCGGACTCTAACATTGAAAACCAGGCAAAAGTCCAAACTCAAGATAAATCAAAAGTAACACAAAGACGGATTCAGATTTTGATCAGTTACTACATTTATTATTATCCTATTCAACATTTCAGACTCTAGTTCCAGTCACGCCTGTGGTGGTGGTACCCCCTTTGTGTACTGCTTCTCCACCAGCTCCAACGCCGTAGTCAGGATCTCGGTAACCTGGGCCGTACTTGCTACTAAACTGACCAGCATGAAGCAACAAGACGTAGAAAAGTTGCGTGAATGCCAATATTATTATAAATGCCTCTAGAACCCTTAGTCTCCAACCTCTGTGGCCTCCTATGTTAATTTCTTTGCATGCCAACCTGCGAAACACGTATTACAGGAAAGGAAAATAGATGATTCGATGAAAGATTTTGGCATCTCTCTGCTATAGTAAAGGTTTGGATAACGTACCCGAAAGCAAGGGCAGTGATGGCCCAAGCAACCAGTGCAGATGATGCTGCTGCAGCAAGACTGTCGTTCCTCCAAGCCCTGATGTGGTTGCCACCTGAAAGCTTCGATGCGATGCCCACAACAGCTGCTAGTATTGCAAAGGACAAGAAGAAACCTGTTGCTCCGTTTCCTCCAAAGCCTGCAAGTTTCAATCAGCTTAACCATATGCATATTTCTTATCGTTATGTTTTCCAACTACACAACTAGTTATTAATGCATTCACTGTCAAAGAAAGACTTATTGGCATGTATTAGTGTAATGGAAGTTAAAGTTACCAGCTACTGAAAGTTGCAAATTGAGCGAGAACTTACTTGGATGGTAGGTTTGGCCATTGATATATCTGTTAAGGCACCAACTAGCAAAACCCAACACAATAGCGTACATGACCAAGTTAAGAAACAACAATGGAGCTGCTATGTTCCTCCCCACAGTCGTCGCCATGATCTCCTTCTCTGTTTTCCTTTATCACCCTTAGTTCTTATCCCTTCCGCCGTGTAATAGTCCCAACACTTGATATATAACCAAAGCTGACAAACAAGTTCTTCTTTGCAACTTTCACTTCTTCCACTTGTGCTTGGTTTGACGGGTGCTAAAAGAAAATGGTTGTGTAGCTATATAGAGGAGCTAAGTGTATGGATTGGAGGACACGTGGAAGCCAATAAGGCCTCACATGCATGCTTTTAATTACAGGTGGTGGGACACTTGTCGAATTTGTTCTTACCTTACCCACGAAGCTCCACTCTCTTGGAATCTCGAAGTTCCATATCCAAACGGTGCGTATGCAATTTCAGTACTGCCATCTCTTTGGATAAGATCTGCTACTGTACTTCTGCTTCTCATCTTAGCTTTTATGATTTTTCCAAGCACATGTGGACCCTTAAATGAGATGCTCACAATGGTATGTTGGGACTTGGGAGATGCTTTAATCTCTAATCCAGTAACATCAATCTTTTAGATAGCAAGCCGTCGTTATGCTTATGTTTGTTGTCCTACAAGCCCACATAGAGTTTACTAATTTAAAGGTTTCAAGTTTGGCATGGGGTTGGAATTCCTTTATGTTTAAACTTCTGGGGGAGAACTAGAAGAAAATTCACACTTTAGACTGTCAATTTCAAGGGGAGTATAAGTTCCTTAATCATGGTGTTATTAATTTGAATATAAGTAATGAAGCTTTGAATTATGGTGTTAATCACTTGGAGCATAAAAAACATGGTGTTAATAATCACTCGGAGCATAAAAAATGTTTTGAGCTAGAAAATCACTTGAAGCATGAAGGAATGATTGAACTAGAAGATGTAAGTCCATCAATTGAAGAGTTTTAGTCCCTAACATATGTATCACACCAATCATTTACTGAGGATGCTCCTATGTAGAACCCGAGCCACCTAGAAAATGATTACGAAAACATCTCACGAAAGGTACTCTTAAGCCCACTTTTGAACCTAAAATAAGCAGATTTAAATATTCCGAGTTATTGTACATCAAATTATAACCTAATAAGTTATTTGCAAAATAATTATCTACTGTAGATATTCCTAACTGTTGAGAATTTAGACCCCCCAAACTCACACTCAAAAATATTTGATAGACAAAAATATCATAAAATAATAACACAAAAGAATTTACGTGGAAACTCCTAAACCGGAGAAAAACCACGGGCACCGAGAAAAAAATTCACTATGTGAAAAATTCTTATAATCACACAATTTTTCCTCTCAACTAATCCCTTAATACACCAACACACCCACAAAGAAATACCCAAGACAAACTCTCCAACTTTCACCTCAAAGGAGGAATTTAACTAGAGTCAAATTTGTCATACAAATCTTTGACTTGTTTGGTATATTAAACAAGGAGGTAGTAACCTCCTTATATAGGTAACAACCCTGCCTCAATCGTTGTCCCCAACCAATATGGGACAACAAAGGAGCCAAACTCAACAATCTCTACCTTGGCGACTTTGGTTGATCCCACAACCACACTCCACCTCAATGAAAATCTCCTGAAAATAACATAACTCTCAATATAGAGAATTATCATGCTTCACAACATCATGCTCCACCATAAAAGCATACCCACTCAGAATAAACCAATTCCAAGCCTTTTACTTCGGCACATGTCGAAAATAACCCTGCTAAAAACTTATGGTGCAACTCCCATGTTTGGCTTTCTTGGAAGTTCATCAGCCATCGACATAAATTTCACCACCACACACCCTGCATTAATGTCAAACCAATGCCCGTGTGCAAACTTGTGGACCCGCTAACAGTAACACATCTTCTATCATGACAACTTTGGAATTAGCGGCATGCCATAAGGATGTACATGCCCCCTTTTAGAGAACAAGATCATCATCCATGGAGACAATGTTAGCGATATTGTCAGTCTCTCCATTAACTGACCCAGAGCCTCTTGCCGAACCGGCTCCACCTCTCGAACAATTTTCTGACATTTTTCCTGTGCTCTTCTGCCTTGATGAATTTTACCGTAGAAATGAATAGTACACCAGGAAAGTTTCCAGGAAAGAGAGGTGGGTCACAACGGACACACTTAAATACCAAGTCTTTCCTTAGCCAAAACTTTCCTAGACATGTACTACCACACTATCACACCAAAACTCCACCACACCAAATAAACCTTTTTCAAGAAAGTCTTTTCTGATGTGGAAGATTAGTCAAAACTGCGACCACAGAGCATATTTAGAATTTTTAAGAAAAACGCACCTTGTCTCTGATACCACTTGTTGAGAATTTAGACCCCCCAAACCCACACCCAAGAATATTTGATAGGCAAAAATATCAGAAAATAATAACACAAAAGAATTTACGTGGAAACTCCCAAACCAGAGAAAAACCACGGGCACCGAGAAGAAAATCCACTACGTGAAAAATTCTTACAATCACACAATTTTTCCTCTCAACCAATCCCTTAATACACCAACACACCCACAAAGAAATACCCAAGACAAACTCTCCAACTCTCACCTCAAAGGAGGAATTTAACTAGAGTCAAATTTGTCATACAAATCTTTGACTTGTTTGGTGCATTAAACAAGGAGGTAATAACCTCCTTATATAGGTAACAACCTTGCCTCAATTGTTGTCCCCAACCAATATGGGACAACAAAGGAGCCAAACTCAACACTAACAGTGTGTAAGAAGCTTTAGCTGATCCAAAATGGAAAGTTGCAATGAATGAGGAACAAAACTCCTTACAAAAGAATAAACACGTGGGAACTTGTTAATTGTCTAGAACTTGTTAATTGTCTACTAAAAAAAGATTAGTGGGATGTTTGTGGATTTATACCAAAAGTTTAAAGCAGATGACGCGATTAATAATTCCAAACAAGATTGGTAGCAAAAGGATTTATGAGATTGATTATACACAGACATTTGCTCTATTAACTGAAATCAGTCTTACTAGAGTATTGTTGTTCCTAGCTACAAATTTAGATTGGTCATTAAAAAAATTTGAAGAAAAAAACCTTTTTATTGTGAATTATTTGAAGGTCTATATAGATGAAAATAGGGCATAATGAAAAGGTTTGTAAATTGAAAAAAAATCCTTATATGGGTTGAAACAATCTCTACTAATATGGTTTAAAAGATTTATAAAGTCTATGATATCTTTTACATGCTACAAAATTAATTCGGACTACATTTTATTTTTAAAAAAGGGACAACGTAAAATAATTGCTCTTATCATATATGTGAATGACATGATGATCATATAATGAACAATCTTGAAGAAAGGAAGGCATTACATTGAAATTTGTCTAATAAATTTAAAATAAAAGATCTTAGTTTCTTGAAATATTTCCTTGTGATTGAAGTTTTTTGGTTTAAAAAAGAGTTTTCTTATCCCAAAGAAAATATGCATTAGAGTTATTATAAGAAATGCATATGACAATACATAAACTAGATGATACACCAATTAAGGAAGGCTTGAAGTTATATATTGAAGCAAACTAAGTACTTATTGATAAAGGAAGATCTCAAGGAGGTTAATGTATTTGACTCACAAAAGATCTGATCTTGCTTATGCAATTACAAATGCAATTATATGAATTTTGAGGTATTAAAAATCAATTCTTAGAAAAATAATTTTGTTTATTAAGAATACAAATTAACATAGTTGTTTATACAATTTTTTGAGCTAGATCAATATATAATAGACGATAAACTTTTGGTTACTTCTCATTTGTTGGTGGAAATCTTATCACATTGAGAAGCAAGGAAAAGTAGTATTTCTCGCTTAAGTAAGGAAGTTGAATGAAAAGATATGACATTTGGATTGTGTGAAGCTTTATGACTAAAAGCTACTTCTACAGGATTAGGGTTACACAGGAAAATCAATTCGATTTTATTATGACAACAAATTGTATGCTATAACTTGCAATCTTGTCCAATATGATCGAACGAAGCATACTAAGATTGATGGATTCCTCATTATGGAGAGATTAGGTAGAAAAATTAAAGAGTTGTCCAAAATTTGTTACGAGGATCAACTGGCTGATACTCTTACCAAAGTCGCATCAAATCAAGTATTTTCAAAATATGTTGGTAAGTTGGGCATATATGACATATACACACTAACTTGAGAGAGAGTAAATAGTAATGATATATTTTCTCCATAAATATTAGAATTGTACATTCTTAAGTTTCAAAATTAAAGCCAATTAGATCTTAACTTCTAGTTGTAAATTAATAAGTAAATTAGTTTCTATTTTTTAAATGATTGTGTGTTATATATTTATATTGCCTCTTACATAATAAAAAGGTATCGTATTCTCTTATCTATTTCAAGTTTTTGAAGTTATAAGTTCACTAATATGGTTAACATCTCTTTATAAAATAATTCTGATTTAATTATCATTTAGTACAACAACAACAACAATAACAATCTTAGTGCATAAGATTCCCTGCTTTGTAAGGGTTGGAAGAGAGACATCAATTATACGCAGTCTTTTCTTTGCATTTTACAAAAAAATTATTTTCGTGACTCGAACATATGATCTTTTGATCACAAAGGAACAACCTTATCAGTTGCTTCAAGGCTTGTCCTCTATTTAAATATCATATATTAATGACTTAAAATTAATAAATTTTCATAAAACCTTATTTATAATAAATAAGAAAATTTTTGAAGTCAATTACTAAGTTTTAATATATTTAGGAACTACGTTACTAAAGTTTATAAGACTAATATGTGAATATTTAGTAACAATAAAATACAGCCTATAGCATTAAAATATTAAAAATTATTTTTTAAAATTGAAAATTTTAAAATATTTTTAACCTTTTATCTAAAATATTAACAGATTTTTGTTAGTCTCCAAAAGACATATAAAATGAAAGTAAAATATGTATAATCACATTTGGACCTATTTGATAACTAATAAATAAATTGCATATTTTAATAAAACTATCCCAAATTCACGTATATAATAAAAATGTCTACGGAAAGAAAGACATAATTCACTTATAATGGTTTGTCTAAATGGTCTTAAAATTACATCAATTCTCTAATTTTTACCTAAAAATTCACTATCCATAAGTGAAGAACAATCCTCCATTCAATATTTTCTTTATTGCGAATGAAGTATAACTATTACAAAATAGCAACTCTTTACTAATCTTGTTTAAGGTGGAAAGAACCTTATAAAGTGTACTTCAAACAATAGTGTCAAGTGTAACAATTTAATAAGTATACTTTCTTTCATATTCACACTAATAAACTTATATGCAATGTACATATGCATTCTCTAATTTCTCAAGAATCTTAACAACTCTCCAATGTATCAAAAATCCTTCCTACACCTCAATCCTATTTATACTAACTGCTACAATAGCTAGTTACTCGGCATATTCTATTTCCTTTGCTCCTTTGTCCTACTAACCGGTCTAAATCTTTAGGATAGTCGAACCTAGTAAGAAATTAAGTTAAAAATTTCAATTATGTAGTCTTTTCAAAAATAAAACACATTATTTTAATAAAAATTTGATTCAAAAATATTTTAAAAGTTTTGTGTGAAGATTTTATATCTTCTTTAAATATTAAAATAATTTTCTACTTTAATATAACCTATGTATTATGTCTTGTATGCAAATAAGCATGTAATGATTCAAACCCTAGTTTATTGAAACAACCAAGATAAAAGTATACTTGTCAACTTTTGATTTGTTTAATTTTTTCTTATTCACCTAAATTTGTTAGAAACTTTTTTAAATTGTTCATATGCTAATCATCTCTTATTTTTTTTAATCTTTTAATTGTTCAATTTATTTAATTGGCTCATTTACTCACTTTGATCTTTTATTAAACTTTATCTTTTGTATATTAGTTAATTTCACCTTGTAATGGATATATTAATAACACAGAAATTAATTCATTAATAACCTATTTTATTATCATTAAAATTATAAGTTTAGAATTGATTTATCAATTTTATTATAGAGAGCATGAATTTCAGCAAAAATATAATGACAATAGTATGTTATAACTTTTTATATTAACAATTGTATCCTATGTCCTTCGTCAAATAAAAAGAATATATAAATTCCCCTTAATACCTTCTATTATAGATTGGAATAATGACAACATTTTAAATACTTAATTATTTCTTAAATTTATAAATATAATAACTAATAATTAATAATATAACAAAATTTTAATTTAATTCAACATTAATTTTGATTCGGTTGAAACTTAATCTATAACCTCTTTTATTATTTTGATTTAATATTTTAGGTCAATTATTTGAATATTAATTTGTTGTTAATATTTTAAAATAGCCTTTGAGTTAAGACTACATATAACTGGATCTCCGCAGCCCCGCTCTTCAGCGAGATTTATTCTAGATGGTGTTGTTGTTGTTAATATAATTTTTCTTTTAATTCTTACATGTTTTTATATTATTCTATCACTACTAACCAAATTGTTTAAATTTCATTTTAAAATAAATTGTAATAGTCTAAGTTCATTAAATAAACTCTTATTAATTTAAAATTATCAAAAGTTTGGATTAAATAAATACTGTTTATTATTTAAATATTAATATTAAAATATAATTTATAAACATGAAATGAAATTTGAAAACGAAATTTGTATATATTTTTGTGAAGATAATTGATAAAAATGGTGTAAGCGTATTCGAACCTGCCGCACGCTTGGCGTTGTGGCCTGCAGTTCTGGGAAAGATTATATGTCCATGGATGACCATTGGCGGGCTGACCTCTTTGTTTCAGCTTCCTTTTCTGTTGGTTGTTCCAAGAATTGGTAATTCAGGCGTTTTTGCTTCTCATACAGTCTCTCTATATATGTCAAAGTCTCAATCAACTCATTCCATTGTCGTTGCTACTTTGAACTCTTTAGAGTTGTAACCTTCCCATTGTATTTCATTCTTCAGCTCTTTCAAGTTGTTACCTTTGCTTGCTCTTGTTATTGATTTCTGCGTTTTTGCTTGTAAATGCTTTTTGGGTATTCAACAGAATTAAACATACCATTTTTGGGAGAATCCTGGGGATGTTGTTTGTTCTCGTTTAGCAAGTGTTCAGTAATTTAGTCATTTCCAAGTTTAGAGCATGAATTTCCACCTGGGTATCTTTTAAATTTGATTCTTTTCAGTTTGTGTTCAGTGGCTTAACTTTTCTAGTTGTTTGTTTCTTGTTCTCAGTTCTGGCTTTTCTCGTATGACTTTCTTAGTTTGCTTATAACGTGTTTGAGTTTTTGCAGAGACACTATCGACTTTTATGGTACCTATACCGGTTAGCTCCGAATCAGTAAAGCATGGCTTCATCATTGTTTAGAAACATTCAAACCTATCCTTTATTGCTATCACCGTCTGCATTGTTCAGGAGAAACAATGGTGTTCTGTTTTGCACTCTGAACAGCACCACACAAACTGCCACACAGGAAAAACAGCCGAGTGTACAAACCAAAGTCTCACCACAAAGCAAGGTTAAAACTGTAGACAAACTCTTGAAGGACTATGAGGCAATCATTGGTATAGAAACTCACGTCCAACTATCCACTTCAACTAAGGCCTTTTGTGGGTGTCCTTACAATTATGGAGCTCAACCTAACACCACTATATGCCCCATCTGCATGGGTTTACCGGGTACTTTACCTGTCTTAAACTCCAGAGTTATTGAATTTGCTGTGAAATTGGGTCTGGCACTCAATTGCAAACTGTCTCTGAGCTCGAAGTTCGATAGGAAACAGTACTTTTACCCTGATCTTCCAAAGGGTTATCAAATATCACAGTTTGATATACCAATTGCAACTGGTGGCTACGTTGATTTGGATCTTCCTGTGGAATTTGGTGGGGGGCATAGGAAGTTTGGCATTACAAGGGTCCACATGGAAGAAGATGCAGGGAAGCTGCTCCATTCAGGAAATGGAAGCTACTCGCAGGCAATCACTTCTCCTCACAGCTTATATTAGTACCTTGAAATTCTTAGTCTTTGATCTTATTTGATTTCACTACTCTAGGATATAAAATCAGTATCAAGAAAATTGTGCTGTAGTTGTTTTCCATGGTTGATTATTTAAATTGCTTTTGACAACCCTGGGTTTAGTTTTATTGAGCTGCCTATTGGACATTGTGTTACTTTCTATAGTTGTTTAACGGAGTTTTCAAATGTTCCATGTTTCCAAGGATCTATAGGTGTTTTATTGTTTAAACAGGATTCTTAAAACCTGTACCTCTTAACAGGTTGACTTGAATAGAGCAGGAGTGCCCTTGCTTGAGATTGTTTCTGATCCTGATATGAGAAGTGGAATTGAAGCTGCTGAGTATGCAGCAGAACTACAAAGGGTTGTTCGCTTTCTGGGTGTTAGTAATGGTAACATGCAAGAAGGCTCTCTACGTTGTGATGTAAATGTCTCAATACGACCACTTGGCCAAGTAGAGTTTGGCACAAAGGTAACATGTGCATTCCAGCAACTAAAGTAATTGACAGCTTGCCGCTGATCATATGTTGAAATTCAAATTTTAAATAGCACACTGGTCATTTTTGAGGTCAAAAGCAGCTTTTCTGTCACATTTAGATAGAAGGAAGAAATTGCTGTGGTTCTTTTTTTCTAGGAAGATCAATTTTCAATCTTGTGAACAAGAATGCCCTTTTTAAGCCATGAATTTTAGAAAATACTCGGTATTTGTGGATATTTTACTGAAACTAATTAGAAAACACTGTTATCTGATGCAAAACTTTTAATTACTGATTTGCATGCCCTCACTTTGCATTGACAGGTTGAAATAAAAAATTTAAACTCATTTGCCGCAATCAATAGGGCGATTGATTTTGAGATATTAAGACAAGTGCATCTTCATAGTCAAGGTCAAGGTGATTCAATTATACAAGAAACTCGTCTTTGGGAGGAAGGCGCTCAGGTTGTAGCTATGTCTTCTTGTTTATAATTTGTACTTTCATGAATTAGCTAAATACCTTTTTCATTATCACTAGTAAAAAATAAAAGAAGAAATAAAATAATTAAAGATGGTTTATGATTTAAAGTGTTTCATGTGCTTCTTTGCACTGCTTAGAGGACCGTCACAATGAGAAAAAAGGAAGGACTTGCTGATTATCGGTATTTCCCAGAACCAGATCTTCCAGGAGTTCTTCTCACAGAGGAGTATGTTGATAGTATACGGACTTCTTTGCCAGAACTTCCTGAAATGAAGCGAAGACGGTATGAAGACATGGGCCTGAGTATGCAGGATGTTCTTTTCCTTGCAAATGACAAAAATGTAAGTTTTGCTGTAGATCACAAGGTTTTAGGATATACAATTGCTGACCATGACACTTCGTGTTTTTTCAGACTTCCTTTTCATCTAAGGACCAGAAAACTACATGTGTTACTGTATTTTGTATCATGTTGCTTTATCACTCAAAAGTGAATTTAGAGAAAACATGCTGCAGAATAGAGGCTCATATTTATGTATTTCCAATTCTCAATTCAAATTGTTTCTTCCTCCTGCGAGAGATTCAATAACTATAAATATTTTCAAATTTCTTGTGAATCCCAGTTTTACTAATTACTTAGAGCTCATGAATCCATGTAGAATGTTGTAACAGTCAAGGGTTCAGTATATCCCAATTGAATAATTTGCACATGTCTTGCAGGTTTCATATTCTATATTCTGGATTTTTGTGACCCTTAGTTGTCTCCATTTCATTATGCTCATTCTTTTAAGCTAAACATTCCTATTTTTCTCTAGTTGTGTAGTTTCTTCCCAAAATATCTCTTAAAAATATATAGTGCTGGAATCATCTAATCCGCATCCTCTCACTGTACAAATGAATTAGGTAGCAGAATTTTTTGATGCAACAGTTGCAAAAGGAGCTGATATGAAGCTGGCTGCCAACTGGATTATGGGTGACATTGCTGCCTATGTTAACAATGAAAAGGTCTCTATAAATGATATTAAACTTAAACCAGAAGAGCTGGCTGAGCTGATAGCTTCAATTAAAGGTGGGACAATAAGTGGCAAGATTGGGAAAGAGGTAACAATGTTGCTTCACTTTTCCGATTCAAAGTCCCAAAGGTCCATAGATCTGCTGATGCGATCTTGCAATAGATAGTTTTGCTTTAGTTTTTACTTTTCAAGAGTTGAGGCTTCCAGTGAGTTATGAATTATCTTAGATTCTCATGATTTGATAAAGTCTTGTTGATTTTAAAAAGGAAATTATAGTTGATCAAAATTCCAGCTATGTCTCTTTTTTCGTTCTTTTTTTTCCTTGGTGCTGGAATATGGAAGCCCTCTTATTAACTAGACATTGAGATCTTCATATGTTCCTCTTGTCTAATTGGATCCGGGACAACACATGGAACAAGAACCAGCATTTAGTGAAATTTCAATATTAGGTTATTATTATAATAAAATTAACGTCTGGAAATTCTGCATCTTGATTCACTTTGGAAGTCAGAATGGGATACGCAGGCTTCCTTGTCAAATCTGCATCTATATTCTCATATATTGATATTTGCAGCATGATATCTCTGAACATGTGATCTGATTGACATTGTCTGTATATATTTCTATCCCATGTTTTGCAGATTTTGTTTGAACTCATAGCCAAAGGTGGAACTGTCAAAGAAGTGATAAAGGAAAAGGATCTTGTTCAGGCAAGTTATTTTGGTCAAAATTTTGTCTGAAGACTGATGACACATGCACATGAATGTTTGACTGTCTAATTTGACGTTTACTTCTATTCATGATGTGCAATATTTCTGTTGATTATATAAACTGGATGCAAACATTACATCTTTCTTTCACAATTTTAGAGCAATGCAAGTCGTGTGAATGTAGCCAAACTAGGTATGTTGGCTGGATGCATGAATAATGGTTTTACTGATACAGAGCAAGCTTTTCATGCCAAGTTCATTTGCATTGTCATATCATAATTTGAGTACACTTAAAAGTAATGAGATGTAGTGTAAATATTATTTTCAATGATACATATAGATAGAGTTAACGAAGATAACTGAGATAGCGAAGAATGTTAACGACAGCTCTCTTTTCATGGTTTTCTATTAGCAGATTACGGATCCTGCTGAGATTGAGAAAATGGTTGATAAAGTTGTTTCAGAGAATCCAAAACAGTTAGAACAATATCGTGCAGGCAAAACAAAATTACAAGGTTTTTTTGCTGGCCAGGTATTAAAATCATCTATACTCGAGGTTTACCATGAAGGCCATTTCCAGGACTTATGCAGGAGAGTGAGCTTATTCTTAACATTATATTCATTTTCAGGTAATGAAAGCATCAAAAGGCAAGGCAAATCCAGTACTTCTGAACAAAATCCTTCAGGAGAAACTGAATGCTAAGAACTGAAGATTTGAATTCACCCTTAAGGATATATTGCCTGCACACCAAAGACAGGAGATGTGCAAGTAAACAAAATGAAACTATGTTCCGACAGAGATGGCTAGTTTCGTGCCAGAAAATCCTCAAAACATGGGGATGCAGTGGAAGGAAAAGACAAGGAACCAATGGCTTCATGGATTACATAGACTTATTTTTCTAGCCAATCTTCAAAGTAAAAAGTTATTCTGCAATCTCAATGACAACCTATAATTCATTCAGAAATTCATTGGTGCTTTGAGTGAAGTTTCTCCAAGGGCATTTAACAATTTGAGGTA
This sequence comes from Erythroxylum subrotundum, assembly GCA_027563845.1. NCBI lineage: Eukaryota > Viridiplantae > Streptophyta > Magnoliopsida > Malpighiales > Erythroxylaceae > Erythroxylum > Erythroxylum subrotundum. Next base: position 37,473,516 of record JAOQMQ010000196.1, read on the forward strand.
GAAATTACACTGGGAGTTAGTATGAACAATTGAATCAAAATCAATTATGTAAGTTTCTACAGCCTTTTCCCAACAAGCTGTTTTTTATTCAGGGATTATCAGCAGGACTCTTCTAAGTAGTAAAAGTGAACCGACTTTGATCATTGGGATTGCTATGAAGCGCTTGGTTCCTGGTATTTAACATGAACAACTTTATGTTAACAAAGATCAAACCTTTATAGTTGGTAAGTATATACATATGCCTTTTCTGATTAAGTAAAAAGTCCTTTCAGAATGTTCAACGTATGAACCCAAAAACCTGAAGATGAATTGGGATTTGCCCCCTCATAGTGATTTCTTTAAATACTATCAGACCTTTGCCTTGATGGCTAGGTTTTGATATGATCCAACGAAACTATTGTATCACCACAAAAGAATAGCATAAAGAGCTACGCTCTGCCCCTCTGAGGATCATAATATTAAAGTTAGCTACTGTTGGCAGGTCTCGGATAGCATAGAGGGGAAAAGACGAGACTTCTGATTTCCGAAAGAATAACTACGCAAAATAGTGTTATTTTACAAAAACCAATTGGCTCACCTGAAAGATTTTCCCTGCTTCACTCGTTTAAGTACCTAAATACAGTGCCAAGTGGAGCAACTGTTATCAAAAACAAAATTGCTGCACCACTGCGTATCCCATGTCAAATACATAAAACATGGGACACAAACCGTTTTTGCACAATTATGAATGATGTTTGTCACCTTAGTGAACCGTTACATTGTCGAGACAAAGATTGTTTGCTCCAAAGTTGCGGTGCTTGCCATCGGCCACATTGGACAATAGATAGCCTCTATGAGGGAGCTGGTTGATGAGAAGGGTTTCCAGTTGGCAAGCTATGCTCTTTCCTGGAACCATGAAATAAATAAAGGTTGCCTTGAGCATGCCTTCTTTTGAGCGGTGGGTGCGCACTCGCCCATCAAGATCATCTGTCTGTTAAAAAAAGATCAAAAGAAATGAACCAAGAGTTAAAGGTTCAACTATCTGATCAAATACTTGAGTCTATTTGCACACTGTAAACATGTTCTTGAATCAAAGTTTAAATCTTGCTAGAGCTCCTTTGTTCTTTCGGATGAACCAGGAAAAAACATTTGTATACTACGAGGTTCAACATAAATAACAAAGCACCAGTTATGCTGCTTTCAAGTCACTGATAATACAGTCATAAGCATCATGTGAGAGGAAAGAGTTCATTGCCACTGCAATGAATTGGTTGTCCAATATTCAAGCATAATCTCAGATCTAAGAATAAAAGAAATAGATTTGCATTATAAGAAATTACCACTCCAACATAGAGCTTCTTGTCAGGTCTCAACATCACATAGACACATGAAGCACCTACTGTTGATGGAGGAGGCTGTTCCCTAGCACCAATAGCAACACACTGTACAAGCACAACTTCTGATGCATTTTGCGGCTTGTACAGGTCAACCATCTTCTTCTGGCAAATTGAAGTAATAGCATTCTCAACATCCTTCTGTCTGAATTCCATTGCCTTCACACAATTGTTATTATGCTGAAGAGATCCATCCATCACTTCACCAGATGGAAAAGGAACTTCGCTGGAACCATCAAAAATTCTTCCAGAGCAGAATTCTCCCACTTTTTTTTCTGGCCTGTGTGGATGAACCTCTTTAGTATAGGCTATATGATAAAGCTCCTCAGCTCTTTGGATAATATTCTCAGAGATCCCTTCCCTCTTAGCTGTTTCAAAAGCAAGGCTTTCTGTGCAGATCCCGTTGTATAATTTCCATGTTGGTTTAGTTTGTCCATCTATATATTCTGCTCCCATTGCTTTACACACGGTATTCTTGGTATGAAGTGGCAAGTCAAATATTCCATGCAAGTGAGTAGACACAATGCCCAGACAACCAATTTTATCAAGGGTTTCAATAATGCTTCCAGCAATACAAGTCCCCTTTGCTGTTTCTGTCCCTCGACATATTTCATCTACAAGCACCAGACTCCTTGATGAGGCTCTAGTTATTATAGATCGGATTTCTGACATTTCAACCTGAGACATTACAAGAAGTAGATGAACAAAGTTCTTAATTTTGCAACATGCTCAAAGTTCTTAAGCAGATTAAGGATCTGGATACCTTATGGGATCAGATAATCAGACAATCAAATCAAAGAAAGAGAAAACATTACCATCCTTCAGCACTAATACTGACATGTACAATTCATTCAGAGACTCATGTTCATTGCTATTGCAAATCAATTGACACATCTCAGATGCAGGTTGACAATTAGAATAAGATGAGAAATAAAAACTGAAACACGAGAATTTTAGAAAGGGGACAAAACTTCACTTTATTCCTTTGATTCAAGGGATAATTATCCAACACTCCACCTCAAGTTGAGGAAAAGATATTTATCATTCCAACTTGTTTAGAATTGTCTCAAATCTAGGTTTAGGCATGATCTTTGTGAAAATATCGGCTTCCTGTGCTTGAGTAGGAACATAGCATAATTCAATGCCTCCTATTTCACATTTGATGAAGCTTCGGTCAATTCTAATATGTTTCGTTGGATCATGTTGAACTAGATTCTTCACTATGCTAATGGCTGATTTGCTATCGCTAAAGATTTTGGTGGGAGAGGAAGTGGTGAACTGTAGATCCTGCATTAACCTCTCTAACCCAATAACTTCGCAAATTCCTTGTGCAATTGCCCTAAACTCTGCTTCTGCACTGCTTCTTGCCACTACGGACTGCTTCTTGCTTCTCCGTATGACAAGGTTCCCCCATAGCTTGGTACAATAACCAGAAGTTGATCTACTATCTTCAATACAACCAGCCCAATTTGCATCCATAAAACCTTCTATGCTCCTTTTCTCATTTTTCCGAAACATTAATCCTCTGCCTGGACTGCCTTTGAGATACCTCAGAATATGGTTGACTGCCTTTAAATGCCTTTGAGTTGGAGAGTGCATAAACTGACTGACAATACTCACAGAGTAAGCAATATCTGGTCTGGTTAAATGACAAATAGATAAGTTTTCCTACCAACCTTTGGTATCTTCCTTTGTCAATAGAAGGATCTTCTTCATCTCTCTTGAATTTCCAGTTTCTTTCCAGTGGAGTTCCTATGGGTTTGCAACCCATTTTTCCTGTTTCGTCCAATAAATCAAGAATGTATTTTCGATGAGATATAAAAATACTTCTTTACTTCTAGCAATCTCCATTCCAAGAAAGTGTCTCAAGGCTCCAAGATCTTTTACTTTAAATTCCAGCCTCAATTTGTTTTTAAGATCATTGATCTCACTAGTATCATCACCTATGATGATAATATCATCCACATACACAATCAAGATGGACTTCTTTCCATTTTTTCCAAACTTCACAAACAAGGTGTGATCAACTTGTCCCTGTTTGTATCCAAATCTGCAAAGAGTGTTACTGAACCTCTTAAACCATGCTCGTAGAGACTGTTTGAGGCCGTATAAAGATTTTTTCAGTTTGCAGACTTCCCCCTTTCTTCTTTCCTCTTTAGATTCAAAACCTGGTAGGATCCTCATATATATTTCCTCATCTAATGTATCATTTACGAAGGCATTTTTAATATCAAGCTGATGGAGTTTTCAATCTAAATTTGCAGCCAATAATAGAAGAACTCTAATTGTGTTCAACTTTGCAACTGGAGCAAATGTCTCCTCATAATCTATTCCACAGGTTTGTATAAAACCTTGAGCTACTAATCTAGCCTTATACCTTTAGATCTCTCCATCATCCCTATACTTCACAGTAAACACCCACTTGCTACCAACCAACTTTTTTTCCTCGGGTAGATCTACAATATCCCATGTCTTATTTTCAAGTAAGGCCTCAAGTACAACTTCCTTCCACTTAGGCTCTTGGAATGCGTCATACACATTTCTTGGAATTCTTACACTGTCAAGCTTAGTAGTGAAAGCTTTACACTTTGAAGACAACTTTGAGTAAGTCAAATAATTTGAAATTGGATAGTTGGTACATGATATTACCGCCTTTCGTAATGCAACTGACATATCCAAGTCACTTGCTACAGTTTCTTTAGGAGCCGGTTCCTGGTCCAATGATTGGCCTTGTTGAGCAGCTTTAGGCCTTCGAGAATACACCAAGATTGGTTGGTTGAGAACTAGTTCTCCCACTGAATTGGACTGGATAGTTTTGGGTTCAATGGTGGATGTTGGTGAGTTTTGTGGGAAGATCTGGACAGAATTTTGTTAGATAAGGAGTGATATGCTTGGGTCCCAATAAGTCTCTTCATGGAATGTCTCCCTTTGAAGAGAGGTATTGGAGGAGGAATGATTGACTCTCAAAAAAAGGTGATGTCATATGAAACAAAGAATTTGTTCATAAAAGGTGAGAAACACTTATAACTTTTGAGTAGGAGAGTACCAAACAAACACACACTTAATAGCTCGTGGGTCAAGTTTGTTTTTATTGGGTTGATTGTTGTGTACAAAAACAGTACACCCAAAGACTTTAGGAAGAAGAGAATTAAGAATCTTTATGTGAAGAAATTGATTTAGAAGAACTCTTAAAGGGGTTCGGCATTGAAGAGTTTTAGAAGGGAGACGATTTATCAAGTATGATGCAGTTAGGATGGCTTCTCCCCAATAGGAATTTGGAACAAAATTGGTAAACATCATAGATCGGGCTACCTCTAACAAATGATGATTCTTTCTTTCCGCTATCTCATTTTGTTGTGGGGTATAAGCACAAGAACTTTGATGGATGATCCCATTTTCATTGAGATATTGAACAAAATCACGTGAGAAATATTCTTTCCCATTGTCGGTATGTACTACCTGAATAGAGGTTGGAATACATTTTGAATGAGCTTGTGAAATTGTTTAAAGACATGATAGGCTTCAGATTTGTCTTTCATTAGGTATACCCAACATACCCTTGTATGATCATCAATGAAACTGATAAACCAATGAGTACTTGTTAAACTTTTAGCTCTAGCAAGACCCCAGATATCACTATGAATTAATTGGAACGGTTTTGAAGGTCTGTATGAGTGTATGGGATGATTGTTTTTGCTTCGCAAGGACTCATTGCTCACAATATAAAGAAATATGATCTTTATTGATGAAAAGTTGTGGATATAAGATTTTCAAATATGGGAAATTTGGATGACTTGGGAGTTGATGCTATAACATAACATCAGAATTTGACATAACTGAAAGGGAAAACTTATTTGGTGTTTTAAGTTTAGTAGGTGTACTCTTTCCTGAGAAGTAGTAAAGTCCATCTTTCTCCTCAGCACTGCCAATCATCTTCCCCGAACACCGATCCTGAAATTCACAATGAGAAGGAAAAAACATCACAATCCAATCTATGTCCTTGGTTAATTAACTGACAGATAACAGATTATAAGTTAACTTAGGCACATAGAGAATGGTATTTAACGTCAGATTTGACAAACAAACCCTCCCTTGACCAATAGCTGGTGACACCTTTCCATCTGCGAACCAGACATTAACTTTCTGTTCACGTGGCTCATATTTCTCAAAAACATTCAAAGACCCAATCATGTGGTCTGATGCACCCGTGTCCACAATCCAGAAATCGTGACCTACAGACTTTGATAATAACGTTGACACAAGTTACCTTTATGCACTAGTGCTGCGGTAGGAGTGTTGGTCATGTGAATCGGATTCAGTTGTGATCTTTGTTTGATTCAAGAGTTGGTGAAGCAGTTCAATCTGCTGGGAAGACAAATTTAGCCCAGTGGATTTGTTGATATCAGATTCTGCTACATGTGTTGTTCCACATTTTTGCTGACCCCTTTGGCTTTTAGGCTTCCAATCTGGTGGTTTCCCATATAAGTGCCAACAGGTCTCACGGGTGTGGTAGGGTTTATCACAATGGTCACACCACTGCTTGTTCTTGGTTTGCTGCTCTCGGGGTTGTTGAGTAGACCCCTTTCAAGAGTTTGCCACTAAAGCTAAACCTTGAGAGATTTGTTCCGAAGTGGGAGAGATAAGCATGACCTTTCTTCTACTCTCTTCCCTACGAACCTCAGCAAACGTTTCTCGGATTGAGGGTAATGGCTTTAAACCAAGTAGCCGTCCTTGTACTTCATCAAGTTCAACATTAAGTCCCTGCAAGAAATAAAAAACCCTCTCCTTTTCCAACCATTTTCCATATTTCTCGGCATCAGCATGACACTCCCAATTTATTGCATAAAACAGATCTATCTCCTGCTATAATTCAATGAGTAAGTTATAATACTCAGTAACAGACATGTACCTTGGTGAGTATTTGTGATTTCAAAGCATTGAGATGTGTTCTCCAAATTAGAATATATTTCTTGCACAGCCTCCCAAATTTATATTGCAGTTTTGCAGAATAGATAGGTTCTTCCTATTTTTGGCTCCATTGAAAGCCATAACAATACAATTCTTAGCATCCCAAGCACCATAAGTGACTATTGTTTCCTGTGGTTGACGAATTGCCCCGGTTAGATATCCAACCTTGCCTCTTCCTTTGATTACTAGCATGACTGACTGAGACCATTCTCCGAAATTCATTCCATTCAATTTATGTTGCGTGATTTGCAACGAAAGATTATCAATAGGAGATGAGGATTGGGCTGAAGGGGTTACGGAACTAGGTGTGGTGGAAGACTTGTCAAGGGTTCGTTGAACTCCAACCATGATGTGGCTGGAAACAGATTTTAGGCTACCAGAACCGGATAGCTCTGATACCATGAAACAAGAGGATTTTAGAAAGGGGACAAAACTTCACTTTATGCCTTTGATTCAAGGGAATTTATACAAGAGTATTTCCTAATTTAATGCTACTAACTATCAGATTTAAAATAGGATAAACTTATCTTATAACTTATCTTCTAAAAGATAATCTCCTAAGCTAACAGACTTGTATAAAAATAAAGATAAATAATTATCCAACAAAAACTAGAAGATACTCGTAGTGCACCAAAACGGAAAAATATACCTGATATGAACTTTTGCCATCAGCAGGACTGTCATAAGATTTCATGTGAAGCATTATAGAATCAAAGTGAGGAATCAAAGCTGACTCCGCTGGCACCATAAACCCACATATTCCAAGCAGTGCAGCTGCGCATATTGATCTTAGCAAACTAGATTTACCACCCCCATTTGGTCCTGTTAAAATAAATAGGGATTGCATATCAACTGTATTTTGGACAGCATCGCCTTCTGCAGTGTCTAACCAATATGGAGAGAGACCAATTAATTTCATTCCCTTAGCTCCATCAACCGATTCTGCATTCTGCGCCTCAAATAAATAAGAGACAGTCAATTCCATAATGATCCAATAATGCTTAATTTGAACAGCACAAAAGGAAGACAGTGAGCCTCCAGTAATAGGTGGTTCTAGATGATAATAATCCATTTACCATTTTCATTATTGGAACATCTGAATAAAGGTTACAAGTATTGAATTACAGTCACCAATTTCTCAAAAACAATATAACTATCAAAGAAGATCCTATAGTATTTAGAATATTCTGATATGTGTGGTGCAGTTATTTTATGCACCTCAAGATTGTGTGTTTAATTATAGATGGGAAGATGGTGAATTAGTTCTACCTAATCTGATGTAAAGTGCAATTGTCAATTCAACAAGTACTGTCCCTACAGATAACACTAACTAGCAACAGAGCATTCATCGGGTCTAATAGCAATGGAGCAACATCTGATTCAACAATCTACAGCACCTTTTTTTGAAGATTCAATCATGTTATACAACAAGGCAACAAGCATACAGGAACCATAAACGTAGAGCATATGGCGAAAGGAGAAAACATGACAATAACACCTCAAAGAAGTTTCGAAACTCAAAATTGAGTCCTCAAGGGAAAAGAATGAAAAAAGTATGTTTGCTGGTAATTCAGTAATTCATATTTACCTTGGACATATCAAACCCAGCAAGAGTCGGAAAAACCCATTTTCTTCGCCTCCCTTCACTGTAATGAACCAATGATGCCAAAATAAAGAATATTAAATGAAATCAAAGCACTGAATTTCACAATCAATTGCATATGTCCTATAAAATAGTCCAGAAGCATCACAAAATAATTTAGAATATGCAAATCAAAAAGCTTCATTTACATAACATGAATTATTGGCAATATTCATTTCTCAGGGCATAAAACATGTTCAGGAAAACCCACGTGTGTCTGCTTGGAATATTAAACACTAACCTACAAGAGAACAAATCTTTTAGTTTTCCATATTGGAGGCATCGCAGAAAAAGTGATTCAAGAAATCATGCAAGAAATAAATTATTAAGTTTCAGAAACAAGCATATCCAACCTGACATGAGCACACAAAGCTTTTGCAATAACAAGCAACATTGATGCAAAGACAAGGATGTTAATTTTCGTTTGTAAATCTGAGGAAAGTCCCCTCAACAATTCCAAAACCCTGATTTTTGCCCTCTCACCAGCATCATGGTACCTAAAGCAGGGTAAACGATTTATAAAACAGATCAGAGCAAAAACAAGAGGCAAGCCCAAGGAAAAAGGTATTGCTCAAAAAATGTACCTTATTAAGGCATCCTCCACCTTGCTGGTAGTAAACCATTCCTCACCAACTTTTTTACCTTTGGAGTCCAAAGCAGGTTTAAGCTGTTTAATTTGTTCTTCCCCAGGAGTACCAGCCCATACTGTGGGTGAAAATCTCCTTCCCTTAAACCAAACAGCTTCATGCTCCCGAGCATATGAGATTTCTCCTTTTGGTCCACCAAGTGGCGCTGTGGTAGCTTTTATTCTTGTAATTATGGGAAGAAAATCTTCAGCTACCTATAAGATTGATTTTCATTGAATAAGAAAGAATTTCCTAAGACAGACCATCAAGGGAATCAAGAGTTTAGCGCAGAACTACTTGGAAGTGACAGATAACAACAAACGAACATCCTCACAACTATCAAAGATGTGCCCATTAAATCAAAAGTAAAAGTGTCCTAGTAGTGTCCAAATTAAAATGGAATGCTAGAAGTATTTGATATGCCCTCCATAGAGCCCCAACTTATCATAAATTAAACATCTTCTCACTACAAAAAAATATCATTGCCATAGGACCAATGATTATGTTATAGAAGCATCAAAAGAAACACAAATCATTGAGGCCTTACTGCTAATGCCAATTCTCAGAAAAAGAAACACAAATCATTGAGGCCTTACTGCTAATGCCAATTCTTCTGCCGCTTTTTCCACTTCTTTCATTTCTTCTTTGAGATGGAAACTCTTCACCCGACCTTTCCATGGAGACTCCATATCCTCAAAAAAGTCACTTGGAATGCTAGAGTAGGAACTTGACTTTTGATCACTTTCATAATCTAGAGTGATCAACTCAGAAATTTTGCCTGATACCCACCTACATTCATTAACCTGGAGAAAAGGACAGAAAGAAGCAACAAATTAAAACTAGAAATCAATTACATTGGATCATAGATCAGATCTTGGAAACAGCTCTCTTAGCTGTCATTTTTTTTATTGCTACAACTTGGAAACGGCAGCAACATTCATTGGCAATAACACAGTTCTAGGCAATTTCAGATAAAGCGGAAAAAAAAAATCAAAAGCACTCAAGAGTAACTTGTATGGATACTTGATGCTATTCACCAATTTATGTGAAAAGAAGTTTGAATACAGCATTTAAGCATAATAACATAGACACCTAAAACCTTATAATTCAGATAACTAGACATCGATAGAAGCACTCAGAGACTTCAAAAGACAAGTCTATATGAAGAGTATCAATAACATTATAATGTTGCATGATCACAACTGCACTTTGACTGGTGTCAAGGAAGTAAAAGATTTGAACGTTTATAGCTATCTACTAAATCAAAAAGATCTGTACACTACAAAAAATAGTTTAAAAATGAAAATTCAAAAGAATAAAATTAAAAAAAAAGGTTCTATCAATATCTGATTTGTATGGTGAGATTAAAGTTTATAAAATAGGAAGGTGTTACTTCTAAAAGACTAGTCAAATGCTTTGAATAAAAAGTTTATAAATGTCATCTAACAATTCAATTCTAAAGCTTAAAGTGTTATATTACCCACAAATAATTAAATATTATTGTATCGTGCATCCTCACACAAAGTACAAACAAAATCACAATGACTTACAGATCTACAACAAATGCAGCTTGAACTCAAGACCTCCTATTCATAAGGGTTCTAATACCATGTGAAATAACCATTCAAACTCAAAAGCTTAAGATGTTGGGAACATCCTAAAAGCTATTCAAATAATATCAGAATAATAAGCAAAACTCAGCCAGTAAGGTTTATGTACAGCCTTTAAATGGAGAAAATTTAAAATTTAGACATAGAAAAAACATATCAACATGCACAAATGAGGGATTAAATGGCAAAGAGAAAATTTGCAAGCTTCATTAGCCAGTGCATCATGCTCATCACGGGGAATATTTAGTAGCAAAACATAAATAAAATGGTGAATGAACACATTAGGATTCATATTTAAGGTTCCACTTACCAAAGTCTCAAAATCTATTTTCAAGCCTGTTGCAACCCATGTGGGATTCATCAAAGATTTCAGGATTTCATGGAGCTCAGAGTTTCTATCCATGTGTAATATCTCATCAACAACGTCTTTTATTCTGCAAAACTCAATATGATTGGCCTCTCTCAGTTCAAGTAGCTTCACAAGCTGTAGGAAAAACAGAGATAACTTAGTAATCAAACACGTAAATTTTGAAGAACAAAAATTGATTGGTAAAAATGAAGAAGGAAAATTAACTGGCCTTCTAGTTGGCTTGTCTTTTGTTATCCTACCAGAATGGTTTGAAGAATTCACAGACAAGTTGGAAATAAAAGTCACAGATTTAGAGATTTTAGTATTATTATTATTCTGCATTCTATATAGCCATGTATTGTGTATTTATATAGAAATATTACTGTTACAGTGAAACAGTTTACGTACTCTGTTTTGAATATTCATAATAATCTACCCTACAGCTATAAATAGATGGACTACTAATTAAAAACAAACAACCTAGTGTCCTGCTGGTCTTTGTATCCATGAATGCAAGCCTTACGGCTGAACCACATACCTCTTTCCCTCTACTCTCTCATTTATTTTAATTTCATAGTGGATTTTGAAACTATTTGAATATGCTAGTGAGATTGTGTAAAAATGGGAAGAGTCAATCTTGCAAAGACATCATCTTGAATCTTGAATAAGTGAAGTTTCTGCAAATAGTAAGATGGAAAAAATAAAGAACTATGGGAAGATTCTTAAACACAAAAAAGCTGAGAGAGAATGCAAGGCCACATCCTTCTTGCAGATCTGACCACATTAATTTGCACAAAAAGGGTAAGAATTGTATTAGGTTCCAATTCTAGTTGCACAAAACTATTGCAAAAGCATCCTATCAATATTTGCAAGCCACTTTGTATTTCTTTGTTACTAAAATATAACTCGAAGTCTCTTCTAGGGGGATTAGTAAGTTTATACAAAAATATGATTTTTTTCTAGCATCAGAAGAGTGAAAAAGCACGTCCATATCTACTTTAGCCTTTCCCATTACAGGTAGCTTTTACTAACATTGTTATCAAGCAAAAATTCATTATTGAGCAATTTAGTTTTTGGATAAGCCTGGCAGTGTTGATTTGGGGGTCATATTTTTCAATAGAGCATTTTATCAATGAAGCTCATGCTAGAGAGGGCTTCGGGAGGAGATATTGATGGTGTAAGGGTTATTCGTTGGAGGGGCATATTCGTAATTTGAAAATTTCCTAGTTCATGTTGTAAAAGGAAAAATCTTAATGCAAAAGTAAAGGAAAGAGAGTTGCTGTCAGTAAGGGTAGCCACACTCGCCAAACCAAGTTGAATCTAGTGTTTACTTCCCCCTAATCTATATGCATTTGTTTTTGTGATTAATTCTCTAACAACAAAGGCCAAAGTAGTCAGAGGTGTCATCTATCAGGTGCAAGTTGTACCATTCATTACAGCAGTTTTAGAGTTTCAAGAAAGAATAAAATAAAAATCAGGCAGAAGAAATTATGCTTCTACATCTATGAATATTATAGCTGTGTCCTTTCCACAAAACTATAGCCATTTGCAAGCTATTCACTACCAATAACTGAAAAAATCATGGCAGAGATGATACTCACGAAAAGAACTGTCTCAATTAACAGTAAAACTAAATAACTAGAAAAGAGAAGTAATGATTGCTGAAGCTAGCTGCATCCACAAGTATTATAGCAAAAACATTTCTAAGTACTAATACAACTAGAACTATTATTAAATAACAAGTGAGAAGCATAGATGTAATATATTTGAAAGTTGCATGCATTCACAAGGTATTTTGTAGACTACCTTAGCAGAAGAAATGCATGTGAAATCTGGAATTGAACACGTCACTTTGCTCATGAGTTTGCATGTTTCTGCTAAAGAATTATAGTTCAGCACAATTTTTGAACCACAATTTCATGAATATAAAGCTATGCAATAATGCCCCTATATATCCAGCTCAAAAGTACTCAATTCCAAGGCTAAAAAAAGTGAATTCATGGAAGAAAATGGTAAATACACTTGATACGTTGCTAGTTTCAGATTGTTACCATGTATTTTTCAGGTGACAGATTCAGAAAACTTTGCTCTATTCATTTTCACTTAAGGGATTGATAAATTTCGACTGACGAATTAGCTGTGGTAACAGAAAATGGGTAAGTTTTATCTTGAAAACTCAGTTGCTGTGTTTTACGCTTTTATGCCAAACAAGAGAGCTAATGTTCTTCTTCCTTTTTCCAATCCTAAAAGTCCTTCAAAATTTCAGATCAAAGCAGCAGAATATGCTTCATGACTAAAGTACATTTAAAAGCTATTTCAATGGCAGGTTTTTAACTTCAGATAACTAAGTATCTCCATTGAATGACCATTTTTAAGACATCACACCAAGTCAGCTTTCAAGCAATTGGTTTGGAGACATTTCATATACACATGACTGACTAGTTGTAAATCTGATAATAATTGAACAATGATATGATTTGAATGTAAGTTTACCTTGAATAGTGGAGGCAATTTCATAAGCAGGAGGATTCAGAAGAAGGTCTCTAACATACCTGATAAACCATAAAATCAAACACTGCTGTTATATCTGAGAAGTCACAAAATCAAAATTTGATGTTTATTATATATAAGAAACGATAAGTTGTAGTAGGCATGTATTCAGCTTCACCATGTAACATTGAAACAAAACACATACAGATAAAAGGAGGGTAGGTGTAGCTTTAGAAATATGCTATTCTATATCCAAAACGTGAGGGAACAATCCATTAATATGGTATGTGTAGATGAAATAAGCAGTGTAATGTAGTCAACAAGAAATAGAGCATGGTGATTAGAACCAAGCATTAACTCATTTAGTTGTCAAAAAGAATTTGATGTCATGGAAATAGAATTCATCATTTGAAAATCTATTCCTTTTAACATTGTTTACTACCAGTAAAAGTGTCAGCTCACAAAATGCTTATTAGATTATGTTTCCTATTCACCTAGATTCTTAATTTCATTTTTCTTCCTTACATGCTATCCAAACACAATAGGAACACAACTAATATATAACATTCATAACAAAATTCATACTAATTTCCCCAGAAAAAAAGTCATTCTAGGTCCAAGAACCAACCGTACATAGCAGTCTCTAAAAGAATTGAACACAAATAACTTGACATCTCTATACCTTAATTTTCCAAAACTGCTTATGTCCAGTACAATGTTTTGCATTACTGTGCTTACAACCTTGTTCTATGTCCTAAAAAAAATATTTTTATGGTATACATATTCACAGGCAGCATTCCAAGAAATTCATAGTTATTCCACAAGAACATAAAAGATTATCATATTAAATTAGAATCATAAGTCAGTTCATTTGGTTCTAGCAAGAGGAGAACAGAAACTAAAACTTACAATATAGGTAAACCTGTGCAGCTTGCTGGAAGTAGTACCTTCAATAAACAAGGTATCCCTTCTGTTGGTATGCAACCTGTCAGTATAGAGGCACGTGTCAAGGTCACCTCCATCTCAGACATAGAATACAAAACCGGAAATCAGATTTAATAAGTTGACTAACCAATTTGTGTTGCTGTTCCAAGATACAGAGGCTGAGGCCTGCTTTCTGAAGACACAGTGACATTTCTAAATGTTACCTCAATATCAAGACCATATATGTCCCTAACCTATAGTCAAAAACGAGAAAAACAATGCTTGAGCAGTTTATAATTGTAAAGCAACACACAGGTCCTAACAATGGCAAGAAAGTAACAAAACAATCTGCTTGCAACATCAAAATGCCAAAAAAATGGACCAAGTATTCTTGAATATTTATATAAGATATGCAATGTTGGGGTATAAACACAAATGAAGTTGGGTCAATGTGGAAGTCTATTGTACATGGTTTAATTTTTGAATTGCATACTTTAAAAGTATAAATAACGATATTAGTTAAAGGTTAAAAGCCAAGCAGTTATAATAGTAAGCACAACTGTTTCTTTCTTTTCTTTTCTTTTCTTTTTTTTGACATAGTGAGACTGCTAAGGCCACTGCACTACCAAATGCCGCAATGTTATCTTTTATGAAAACATGAACTGTCATCCTCAGTGGATGTGAGAAACGGAGAGGCTCTACCCCTGAGCCGTCATGAGATCTTCATAAACATATTTCTGACTGTGAAACTCCTGTAAAAGTGGTGACCATAATTTGGACCGTCTACCGTAAGCTATCACATTTTGAACAAAGACAAAGAGTGTTGAGAAATAAGATTGTTGAAATGGATGCTTGGAAGCACAAAAGATTATTTCAGGAATGAATTACATCTGTGGCCAGCTGGTAGTAGCTCCGGGGAGTAAGAATGGGCAAATAATGAGGAGAAAGTGAAAGAAAGATTAAAAGCATTATGGAAAGGATCATTACTAAATTTGCTGATAATGTGGCTCAAAATAAGGCAAAATGGAGTGAGAAAAGGAAATTAGTTTGCAACTAAACTTAGTTGAGCTTTGAACCTTTAGCAAAAGCTCAGTGACAGGATCACCTTCAAACCACTCAAAGTGTCTGACAAGACATTCTCCCCACAATAAGCCACCTTCGCCAAATTCTCCCCACTGACAAGTACCTGCAGAAAAGCATCAATTAAAATATATATGTATAAAAGAAACCAAGACAGTTGGTTAAGAAAAGAACACATAATCAGCTGAAAAAAGATACATTTGTTTTATTAACGGAAAGGCAAATGTTTGCAATCAACAATTTAGAATCAAAGGCCCAATCATCAAATGCTGCTGTATGTAGTATTCTTTCTCTTAACAGAATCATTGATCAGCATACTCTAAATTGAAAACTGAGGGTAGAAATTTTGGTCAGTTAAGTCTTGAACTTTTGAAGCTAGAGATTACTCAAACGTCAAATGTCTTTAGAACAACAATTACACTCAGTGCATTTTAAATTAACATTCATGTCATCTGAAACACAATAGATGGGAAGATACACAGAGTTTAACAAAACATTAAGCTACTATTACAATCGTGGGCAAATAAACGTCACTTGAAGGTACTCCCTTGTCCATTTTTTTCGGCAGTACAAAATCGACAATGAAAGAAAATATCCGTATCATTTTATGATAATGGAATTTGAAAAAAAATTCGCCCCCTCCCCAAATAACTACATGCATTCTATATTAATTGTTATGTCATCAGAAACACAATTGCCATAGATGGGTAGATACACACAGCTTAGCTTAAAAACATTAAGCTATTATTACAATTGTGAGCGAACTTACTCCCTTTATCCATTTTATAATTGCAATGTGGCAACTTGTCAATAACTATAAACATGGTGAAACCCTAAAAGTAACAAATCCGTCCTCTATTTGAAAGTTCATTAGATCCTTCAACTTTAAATATGATCAATTACATCTTGAAAATTTGAAATTAGTACAAATTACCCCAACTTCTAAAACTTTTTAAAACAACAATTACACCAAGTGCATTTTATAATTAACAGTCATGTCATCTAAAATACTATTGTTATAGATGGGAAGATACATATAACTTAGCCTAACAGAATAAGCTCATGCTTTCATTGTTATTGTAATCAAAATAATGATTAAAACAATTAAATTGTCAGCTCAAGGAAAAAATGGAAAGTAAACAAGTCGAGAAGTGTGTAAATCAAATCGAGAATTGAGAAAACCCTCTTATGTAAAATGGATTGTAGCTCAATCTCAAATCAATATCAATTAGAGGGCTCAAACTTTTTTCCGAATAATGGGAACGTATAGTATTACAAATTTTCCTTAAAGAGAATCAAGTATATGGATGACGAAACCAAAATCACATTCAGTACTTCAAAATCAATGTTTACCACTTGAGTAAGGACTATGAATTGCTGAAACCAAAGTAAAGCTTGGATTTGTAGATAACCGTAAGATATAATAAGCCAAACTAAACACACCACCTGTAGTCAAACTCATAAGAGAAGGTAAAAAAACATAAAACATTACACTGTGAATGTTGCTGAACCAAATAGTACTTCTGAGCAGTACTGCCCAGATTGTAAACTAATTCTTACTCCTGATTGTAACATCAAGGACCATCATGAGGTGTAGCACAGATGACTGACCAAACGAAGAAAGGTAACCACAGGAAATTTTAAGGATACCACCTTCTGATGCTAGGCTTTTTTTTTATTATTTTCTCCAATAGAACTTTGCTCCATGTGAAAGTACTGCTAGTAAAATTTCCCCAAACCAATACTGTGATGGGGAATAGGAAGTTTAAATAAAATAGGTTTTCCTATTTAGTTTCTATAATAATCAGATTTCCTATTCCTTAACAGAACCAGAATGAAAATAGGATTATTATGAGGCTTTCTATAAATGTAGAACATAATATTTGATTCCTTCCCTTGTTAAGATTAAGAGACAAGTCAAACTATTGTGATTGTATAACCAGTTTATGGAATACATAGGAGTGTGAGTTTGCATGTCAACTATCATACTTGATATGCACATGTTTTCTACCATAATCAGAACTATCGGCTCATAAAGGATATGAAAGGAAACTATACCAAATTGCATACTCTCCTCAAGCATCTTTGCTTGACATCTAATTTTGACACGTCACATAAAGGGAAAACAACCCATGAAAAATGTAAAAATGAAAAGATTTTTAACATGGATTTACCATTTCATCAAGTAATATCCATAAAGGATGTACCAAAATAATGCACAAACCTGAGGAATTGTTTTTCAAAGAGGTATGAAGAAAAAGATGATGGTGCTGACAAGTTCGAAGCTTTGTGACCAAGGCCTCTTCTGTCAAACCATCCTCCAATGAATATGTTTTCATTGTCTCCAATACGGAAACTATGCAGTATCCCCTTGCTGAACGAGAGATACCTTAATGCACCAAAGATATTTTATAGATTAGATTAGAGGTCTACTTTGCTAATAAGGGTAACCATTAGCTAAAAAGCTTGATACAAGGTCAATCATTTCATACCAACCACAGGCATTGGTTCTGGAAACTCAAGATCGTGATCAATGCCAACAAGTCCAAATACATAAGGACTACCTGGATGTGCATGCCTGAAAAAAGAGAAAGGTTAGAACAAAAATTAGATAATCAAGCAATTCATACAAGAAGTAAATGCCAATTTACAGCCTTTCAAAGAAAAGTAGATAAAGAATAGGGTAAATAAGTAGATGATTTTTAATGTTTTTAACCAGAAAACCTCAAAGGATGGATTGAAACAAAATAGGAACACGAAATAATAAACGAACTATAGCGATGTACATTGTTGACTAATGTCCTTACTATAGGAGCCAAAGCTGCATCCTAGCTTGTAATCTTTGAAGAATAATTCAATTAGTAAGTCAAAAAAGAAACAAAGCACAACTTTGAAAAAATATAGAAAAGGGTGAGAAAACTTGGGACAACAATGGAATGATGGTGGAAACAACACTATAACAAGAGAGGTTGACCACAATGATAGCAGTTAAAGAGAAACTCACAACAAGATAGTTGTTCACTAGAGACACAAAAGAAAAACAAAACAGCAACAAGTTGTTGGATAGAGAAGCTAAGATGCAACTAGAATTCGCAGAAACATGAGACATATCAGAACTCGATAGAAGAAACATGAGACGTAGGGGCAAGATTAGAGCCAATTCACCATACAAAGGGAAGAACAAGAAATACAGGCATGAACACGTAGACGTCTTAGCATTGAAACCTATGCTTCAAGTTAGAGTCAGTGTTAACAGTTCATACCATTGTCATAAGCACATTTATCTCCTTAAAGTATGCAGATAGTCTATCACCAAGCCATACCAAAATCAATAGCAAAAATATTTAAGGGATTGAGTAATTTAAGACCAATTACCCAGATATAAAACGACTTTTACGTGAACGAGCTTTCATTGGACCTTGAACCTCTTCCACAATGCACTATAAAAGCCATAACACAATCATTGAACAACATATCAAACAACAAGAACTTGACTACGACACTGATGAAGGCTAATTTACAATGAAGAATCGTCTTCATTAATGAAACAGCCAATATAAAGATTGGACGTGAAAACGGGTAAAAATAAGCCACCAAGTGACAAATGAACAACATGCTTATCAAGAAATGACTTTCTTTTGAATCAAACAACGTGAAATACAGCCAAGAGGATTCATTGACAACAGCCGAGTGAAGCCATAAGATAATACACTTACCACCGAATATCCATTACGTGTCAAATCATCAAGCGTTTGTCGAAGGTTCTGCAGGAATAGAATTTCAAGAAGGAGATGTGAGCAAAGCAATAATAAAAGTTTGGTATGAAAATGATAAACCAAAGGTGAAAGTCACAACACCCAAGGAAGGGCAGAGGGTAAAAAAAAGAAAGATGTGTACCCCTTGATTAAAATCTAATGACAGGAAAAAAAATGAATATTTATTATATGTCATGGGAAACACAATAGAAATAGAAATTATAATACAAAAATCACATTGTGCCAAATTAAATATTTGAAGAAATTATTAATATAAGAATGAAAGATAAAAGAATGCAAGATGAAACAAGAAGTTGCTTCTGATTTAGGTAATAACCCTGGTTAGTTCATAAGTGCATCAATAAATTCATTCGCGTGCCAGCTTTTCCGAGAAAAAGAATAAGCCTAAACTTTTAAAGGAATAATCTAGTGGGAATCACATAATCTTCCACTTCATTAGTGTCTGAAAACTTGGCCTACATGAAACCTCAAACAGAAGTTCAATTACTTAAAGTTATTGGCAATATCTAGTTATATTCTTTTCTCTCAGTCACGCGCTACAATTATTCAAGTTCAAAAATACTTTCAATGGGACAAGATGGAATTGGACCCATAAGTACTACCTTCAACATGGAAAATCCAATGCAATCGTGCCAGTTAACCCCAAATCAGCATTGCAAATTCCTTGCAAGAGTATAAATTTTCTGTGTGTAGAACCCCCTAACATTTTTTTTTTGTTTTCCTTTCGATAAAGTAACTTGAGATTAATTTGGCCTCTTAAGTGACGACCTAGTTTCAACATGGCAAAGCCAATATTCACTCATGCATATGAGACCAAATTTAGCCTCACAAAATCTTCTGAAAACTAATTATATTTATCCTCTTTCCAGAGGCTAAGTAGAAAAGTCAACTACTAGAAAATAGGGCCATGTCTGCTCCTAGATCACAAATTTTAAAGTTATTAGTCATGATTTACTGAAATACAAATTGTTTCTAATGCAGAAGTCATACATGTTCAAGCAGAGTCACACAGATCAAAAGGAAACAAATAAATCCCTTAATACAACTGTCATCTGTCAGTGTAAAAGTCCATAATACCATATTTATTAAAAGCTGTTGAATTGTGTAGTCCTAATTGGAAAGATTGTATAGTTATAGAAAATCATATGATTTTCCTGATTTCTAGGAATTACAGTTAGATTCAGATTTTGAGGAGTTTCCTATTTGTAGGGAGTTTGTTACTATTTTTAAGGTAGACAATTGTGTATATAAACTAAGGGCTATAACCTAACTGATATATGAGAAAGAATTTCCCAGTGTAATTAGCACACAAACTTGCATCATAATTTCTTGTCAATTTTCATAAAAGAAGAGGAGGACATAAAATATTTGATCACTAAATACGAAATGTGACAACAGTAAATCAAGTACCATAATAGGGCAACCAGCTCTAGGTACGCTGCCTGAACGCAGCCCACCAAAAGGATTCAAACCAGCATATTCAACAAGAAAACAAGCATCAATTCCAATGGCTTCATAAAAATCCCCAACCTGTACACAAGCATGCAGCCACTGTCAACTAATTACAAAAAAATTTCAAAAGCTAATAACACCAAATTCTCTTTGGTGCTGGGGTATATTTCAGAAAGGCCCATGTGGAATCAATTTGGATTTTGTGTCTTATTGTTTATTTATGAATATGGATTCCTTTTCCAATTTTTCTTCAATAAAATTTCAATTATGCTTAAGAAAAGTAATCAATGGAAAAACTTTGAGTTCAGACCACAAACCATCAATTTTGTTTGATCATAATAATAAGGCATTGACAAACAATCTAGTTAGTAGAAACTTCTACTCCAAATTCTTACAAGAAGGGACCTTTCTCAAATATCAATAATACAGTCTACAGAGGACATTGATACATTATACATAAGTATAAAATAGGAAAAACGAATGGCAGTTTTCAAAAATAAATACAAGGGATCGCTACTTTTTATTCAATGCAGATAAATATCCAACCAAAATATAGAAATAAATTAAAAAACATACTCTGCAGAGCAAAATCTCCCGTGGAAACTTTTCCTTGAATTGCAACATCTCCCAATTCAGATTTCCTTGCTTCAGACTGCATAGTCAGGCGAGAAAATCATAAGTTAATTTAGCACAAGAAAATCCTTAAGTATGAAACTTTGTTCAGACAGAGATTTGAAGCTTGCAGCAATAAAAATTGTCTGACAGAACTAATTTCTATAGAATACATTGGTAGACTACTGATCGCTTCTGCATCTCTCCAAGTAAGAAGGGAAAAAGGTTACTGTAACTGAAAAGTATATAAGCTGTTAAAATTGTCCATATAATTCCCTTTGACAGCGAAAACAAAGAGAGAAGTCAATTCCTTGTCTCATATAGAAATGTATAAAGCCAGAAAATGAGTCAATAATTAAGGATTAACCATTAAGTTTTTCTCATATATAACCAGTAAAGACATATGGACAAGAGAAACTAAGGTAGTGAAATCCACGGAATGTATTGCCAGAACCCACTATTTTCAAACTACAATTCTGTTGATTTGACACAAGGATGATGCTGCCATCTTAACAAAAGCAAACAATTGAATCTGAGAAGTTTCATCTAAAAATGTGAGAACAGACTCAACCAACTCAATTGAAGTGCAGGTTTTTCTAATTTTTCTATGCCATTTACATTACAAAAATAGAAAAAAGTTTACAGCTGGAACATAAACATGGCACCCTTTTACAGGCAGCAAAAAGAATCTTTGAAATGGTAAAAGGCTACCTCCCATTTTTCAAGTTAACATCCAAACCCAGCAAATTAGTATATATAAGCCTTTTAACCAGCTGGATGGTAGAAGGCTTCCGGCACTGCTGCAACTTCTGCAGTCAAGTCCACAAAAGTAAAACATCTATTTCTCCTATTTATGGCCTATAATAGAATAAAAATGCAGCTGATTAACAAACTTCAGAAGCACATGAACAAGATTACCTCTTTCCACCACATCATATGTGTAAGATCTTTCTCATTCAGCACATTATACAATGTTTTAACCTTCTTGGTAGCTCTTGAATTTCCTTTCAAATTTTTCTGATCTTTGAAGTAATAGGTCCGGTGAACATTTCTTCTGATGCTATCAATGAATAACAACTCGTAAAGTAGATGCAAAATACGTAAAACAAATGCTATGAATCAGGTGAAAAGCACTAACACTGCAATTTCAGGTTGACAAAGATATTTAGAAAAATATTCAAAGACAAAAGCACATCTGCATCCTCCACAATAACAGTGAAAATGCAAGCCGATATTACTTGGAAGAAAATGCCGAAGGTTTCTCCAACAAAGAAATAGTTCAGCACAAACGGAGAAGGAAAAAACTCTTATTTCCCAAATTGGTTACGTATATTTCTTTTCTTCCTCTCGCACGAAAATACCTAAACCACATAACGAACCGGAAAACTTGCGAGCAACGAATCGCTAAAGTAAAGTAAAATTTAAACTTCACAATGTACCCTTCTGCTCCACAACACGACTCCTTAACTAGCAAGCATTAAAAAAAAAATTTGTTAGAGCAGAGGTGGAAATTACGTTGGTGGTGGTGAAGACCCAACAGAGGAGAAATTGCGATAAAGGGAACGGAGGGGAAGAGCGAGAGAGCGCCACGTGGGGAAGGTTACGGTGACGTTTCTAATGGCGAAAAAGTACATAATATTGTTGTATGAAGATTGAAATCGCTCTTGGATTGGAGAAAGAATTGAATAAAGACTGTGCCAGTGATGTGTGAGAAAAACTCCACAAAAATTGGGGAAGAAATGGACTACTAATTTCTAGGGTTTTGGGGGGTTTGAGACGAGAGTAAAGGTCTGTTCAGTTTCTGTGAGTGACTCTGGCTCTGCTCTGTTCCCGCCACAAAGCAACAGAAGACATTTCGGTGGAAGCGACGGGTTTATGGAATTTTATTTTTAAGATGGGAAGTTTTTATTAATAATTTTTTATTTATAAACATTTAATTCATAAAATAGACCTTTTTTATATCATTTTCATTTACTTTAATTTTAAAGAGTTAAATTTTATTTTAAAGTATATTATAATTTTGAATTAATAACAATTATATATATATATATCATAACTAATTAAATATTTAAATATAAATTAGTCTAATATGGTCAAACGAATATTATTTACTTGAAAATAGTGTAAATAATAATTTATACTTAATTGATAACGTATATAAAATAATAATCATTTTTTATTATTCAATCAAATTTTCAATTATTAGATATAAACACTTTATTAAATTTTTTGTTTTAAATTAATTAATTAATTTTGTAGTTATTATCTTTTATATTATTTTTAAAAATTAGAAATATATGATTATTTAATAGACTGACATTTGAAAAAGATAAAAATAATTATTAATCATATTAGAATTGTATTTTGAAAATTTAATAATTTAAATTTATAAACTTGAAGAATATTAACTTTAAATAAATAAAAATAAAAATAAAAATAAAAATCACCCCAAAAATAAAATAAACCTTAAATAATTATAGATTTTTATTTCTAAAATAAGTCTGGATATAACATAAAACTAAATATTATAAATAATAAATAACTAGTCATGAAAGAACGGTAAAATGACTCAAGTTTGATACAACTTAACTTGATCCGGACTAAATTTAACGATATTAATTTGAGTTGACTTAAATCAAATTATTGTTTATAAAAATGTTTAAACTATAGGATAAATTCAAGTTTGATTTTGAAAGTTCAAATTGGCACTTCCTGCTTGTTTGGTTGTATTTTTTTGAGAGTAAATAAATACATTTTTCATTGTAAAAGCTGTTTTAAAGAAAAATGAGTATTTGACTGTAAAATAAAAAATCACTTTTTTAATAGTTATATCTTTTTTGACAACTAAAATACAGCTTTTCAAGAAGTTCAATTTTGGAGTTTTTCAAAAAAAAATATTTTCAAGTAAATTTTTTATATTAATTAATGAACATATTTTTTAGTCCCTTTTGTCCTTATATTTTACACATAATTTCCACAATACCCACAAACACATCTTTACACTTATTTTTAGATTTATATAATATTTTTTAAATTTTTTATATGTTTTAATATTTATTTTTATATTAGTTTTAATTATGTTATAATATATATTAAAGATTTGGTTAGATATATTTTTATTTATTTTTCATATGGTTTAAAAA
>JAOQMQ010000196.1:37500854-37517219 GCA_027563845.1 Erythroxylum subrotundum
TACTCAATCTGCAGATTATTGGTGAAATATCTGTTTCTGGTGCAACATATAAATCAATGGAGTTTGTTGGCACAACAGTTGAGAGTTTAACTGTAAGTAAATTTACTATCTTCCGCTACAACTGAACAAATAGTTTAACTGGTTAATTATTTTCCTTAGATAATTTTCTTGATTGACTAATTATCTGCGATGAATAGATGGAAGAACGAATGACTTTATGCAACATGGTGATTGAAGCTGGGGGGAAAAATGGTGTTGTACCGGCAGACAGTACAACATTTAAGTACCTTGAGGTTAGTTCTGATGGATATTCAAATTATAATCCTTGATTTTAATTATTGTTGTGACAGATGCTTTTTCTTCTCCTCTTCTGGCTATTTTCCCTGGCAAGATTTTATGGTATTATCTATTCTTGCTTGCAGAACAAGACATCTGTACCCTATGAACCAGTTTATAGTGATGAGCAAGCAAGGTACTGGCTTTTAGTGACTATGATACTCATTACTGTTCTTCTTACTATAGGTCGGCATAAGACTTTGAAGCATATTTTGAATACAAATGGCTACTTTCGTTTGTCAGTTTGCTACAACATAGAATGTTACTGGTTCTTTGTAAATGATGAAACCACGTTAGGTAACTTGTTTTGATTGACATGTATGAGCAATGTCTTAAGACCTTTCAATACTACTTAGTAGTCACCATACTGCCCACATGTTAGTTACATATCTGTTGGCATGTAGGTTGAGTGATACTATTACTTAAATTGGATTTATCACACATAATATTGATCATAGTGTTGTAATATCTTGTGCTGAAGTTGAGCACAAACAACTGCTAATTGAATTAATCTTTTCAGACCTAGAGTAGCATATATTGACTTGACACAGTCTGCATTACTGAAGATAGTTGGTGCTGTATCTATTATATTTGGAAATGTATATTGGTAGAGGAAAATTTGGCATCATAGGTCGTAAACCTGCAGAACCATTTAATGGCCAACTACAGTTTTTAGTTTTTCAATCTGATTGAGTTCATATTTTTCTGTTTCCGGAGTGCTTTTGGTTATAGCTTGTTGTGACAAGTTGATTTTATATTTTATGTTGTAGATTCCTTTCAGAGTATAGATTTGATATCTCAAAATTGGAGCCATTGGTAGCAAAGGTATGTGCTTCATAAAGTTTCTGTTGAATAAATACCCTTTTTTATAATTACAAAGGAACAATAGATATCATGTCGTTCTCAGTTGGTTAGTCAAGGTACTCTTGCAGGCTCGGATGTTAAAATCCCCGGCAGTTGGTCATTTTAATTCAAAAAATGTTGTTTATTCATTTTTGCAGCCTCATTCTCCTGACAAGCGTGCTCTGGCAAGAGAATGCAAAGATGTCAAAATTGACAGGGTTTATATTGGATCTTGTACTGGAGGAAAAACAGAGGATTTCTTGGCTGCAGCCAAAGTTTTCCTGGCTTCAGTAAGTTGAAGACATCAATGTGTATCCCATCCTTTAAGTGGGCATGCAGTACACGTAAACATTATGTAACGGAATAGGAATTTTGGTCGCAAAATCCATGTTTCAGGACGAGCTCACTTTTTAAGCTTATCCATTTTGATAATTATCTGAGTTTGAGTAGAAATTAACTATGCTTTATATGTAGGGTAACAAGGTCAAAGTTCCTACCTTCCTTGTCCCTGCTACGCAAAAGGTTAGTGTTGCTACTTAATTTTGTGCTGAATTCTTTTGATTTTGTTCATATTTGGTAAAATAAAATGACATAGGGACATCAATATTACTTGTATGTAAAATTGACATATGTAAGTGACAGGTATGGTTGGATTTATATAGCCTCCCAGTACCAGGATCTGGTGGCAAGACTTGCTCTCAGATTTTCGAAGAAGCTGGTTGTGATACGCCTGCAAGTCCTAGTTGTGGTGCTTGTCTGGGAGGCCCTAAAGACACTTATGCACGCATGAATGAACCTAAGGTAAGATTTCTGAAATTTTCTGCCGAATTGTTTCGTCTTTTTTTTTTTTTTTCCCTTTCTCTGGACCTTGTTCTCAAGTTCAGATACGGTCAGAAGTTATATAGCAAAAAGTTTCATCTGTGTCCCCTTCTAGTAGTGATAGATCGAAGATCAATTTCAGGCTCAATCAGGATAAGATTATTTGTTAAAGCATTGTTCATGTCCAGTTTCCTCTTTCTTTGGCTGAAATTGGTAATTCGTGTTATCAGCTTCATCTTTCTAAGGCTGAAATAAGTACCTCATTTGTCAATTTTAGTCCGTTATTTTGCTCAAAGTAATGTCTCATAATTGCCAAAGAAATAAAAATTGAACCAGACTAGCTGCTGGGACTGGGTTAAGCGTTTACTGGCCTTTGGGTCAATCTGACTAGCTCATCCAGACTGTAGCATATAATAACCAGCCTGATAATCATTCACCCAGCAGTTTGTTCCAAACAGTGGAAACCGAGCAGTTGACTCTGATGAGAAGTTGGAAGGAGGCCCTCCTATGTTATGTTCAGAGTTTAAGTTTTATTGGATTTCTTTTCTAGTTTTCTTCTAGAACTAGAATTATAATTTTCATCTGTAAATTCTGTTTTGGAAGTTCAACTACTGTTTCACTGTTTCTTCTTTCGTGTTTTTTTATTTTTTTTGGTTTTTCTGTCAAGTCCTCTTTAAGTTTCATAAGAACTCCATTCATCAAGAAGAAAGGGATTATGTTTCAATTTACAGTGGCTTAACTTGTCTCTGCTGCTGTTAAATGGAGTAGCTAGAAAAGAAAAACAATTGTTGACATGTTGTGGAGCTTGGTATTTCACTTTCCAACATTTCTCTTTTGAAGTTTGAAGTTTTTCTTGTTGGCCTTTTTTGGTTTCTGCTTCCTATTATTTTTGTTTTCAGAGGTTGGATATACTTTGTACTAGCTTTCTAGTTTTGCTTAGTTATAATCCTATAGAAATTCTGATCCTATAGCTTTCTATTTCTAGGCGTTAATAGGTTATTGAACCAGAAATAAAATCAAAAGTTGATTTATTTTATGAAAATTTGAAGATAACATTTTGTTTAGTTAGAAATGAGAATTTTGAAAAGAGAAGACACACTCTCTCTATGTTGTCCTCACATGCAATTACAGTACTGTTGGGATCAAAAATACAAACTGTTGGTTACTATTTGCTCAGATTTAGCTTAATTTGGGATTAGACTAGTTGTACGGTTATATCAGATTTTGTGGTGTAGAGCATATTTTAGCTTTTGCTTTTGGCTACTTGTTGAAGGTTGTTGCGGGGAGATTATGGAGGAATGATCTCATACCTGAGTTATTATGGTTTCTTTATGTATCTCACAAAATCAAATTGATATATTTGGTCATTACATGAACATCTTGGTTGTTACTCCATCCGATGTCATATCATACTCTTAACACACTTGTAGGATGATCTATATATGTGGTCCATTTGCATTCTTGTTCCTTGTACAACTACTGTACTGGAAGCTAGCTTTTTGCCTTGTGTTACAGTTGATTCAAGTTTACCGGAACGCTAGGATGTTGTAGTACAACTAGAAAGACTAGCTATTCGACTTTCAGGCATTATCGTAACCATTCTTGTGGTCTCTTTGCTGCAGGTCTGCGTCTCAACAACAAATAGAAACTTCCCTGGCAGGATGGGACATAGGGAAGGCCAGATATATTTGGCCTCCCCGTACACCGCAGCGGCCTCGGCTTTGACTGGTTTTGTCAGTGATCCAAGAGAGTTCCTGCAGTAGGGTGTTGGTAGTAATATCATCCGGTATACAATGCTGTATCCACAGAAGCCAATCTGGTCATTTTGTTACTAGTAGCCATGTTCTTAGTGTTCATAGGCTACTTTGTTTGAACTACTATGGATGATCTGAGTTATGATGTTGCTGAGTGCTTAAGGAGTCTGGAATAAGTAAGCTTGATGTAATGCATACATGTACAAGGAGCTAAGACCTGAGTGAAGATCACTATGGAGTGTTGTATGGAAATGCTGCCCATGTTGGCACCTTTATAAGATAATATGGTTTGTTCAATGAGCAGCAGTTAAAGACTTAAGTCCTTTGTAAATGTGCATAGTCCTTTGAGGGAAATTTTCATTTAGGCATGGAATTTTCTCGAATAACAGTACCAACAATTCAGTAAAAATTTAGATATCGAGAAGTGATTGTTAGATATTTTTTGATGACTTATATGAAATATATATATATATATATATAATAGAAAATAATTAATAATAAAATAAATAAATATTTAATAACTAAAACTCACAACTTGATCATTAAAAATTGTACCCTTTTTACTCCATTAAATTGTCTCCACTCCACTCTCAAGTAGGCATAATTGTGCTACCTTTACTTCCAACATCCATTATGGCCCTTCCTAAAGACTAAATACATGGTCCTTAGAATTACATAATTGTTACTACAATTACTTTTAATGCGTGGTCCACTTGGTAAAGTAATTTTTTTTTAACTTTTCAATTTAAGAAATCATATATTGAAATTGTAATAGTAAGAGTTGTAATTACTTTATTTTTTAAAAAATGATTGATAAAAAAATAAACATATCAATCGGGATGACAATGAGATGATTTATAAGTCTAAATTTAGGGGTTTTCAACAGATCAACTCATACCTAAATTAACTCGAAACTCAATAAAAAAAAACTAGACATCGGATAGGCCAATTCTAATTAAAAAAACATTTTATACTTTAATTTTTAAAAAATTAACGGAACTAACTCATGGGTTGAATCGTTGTCATCCCTACCCATCAAAACTCATAAATATTAATTAGATTGAATTAGGCCACTTGAATTTAAATTGATAAGCTTTACAGATATGCTGATTTATTTAAAAAGAAAGTAAATAAAAAATCCATTAATAGTAATTACTTTAAATTTCTAAAAATGATTGATAAAAAATATAGACATATCAATAGGGATAACAATGAGATGACTCATAAATTTAAATTTAGATATTTTCAATAGGTCAATTCAGGTCTAAATTAACTCGAAATTCAATTATATCATTTTGCTTAAAAAAAATAGGCATTGAGTATGTTGGATTTTTAAAAAAATATTTTTAAAAAATTAATGGAACTAACCCATGAATTGGTTTGTTGTCATCCTTGTTAAAACTCATAAATGTTAATTGGATTGAATTATGCCACTTGAATTTAAATTGATAAGTTTTAAAGATATGCTGATTTATTTAAAAAGAAAGTAAATAAAAAATTTCCAATAATAGTAATGAGAGCTGATCTGGACCATAGTAGAATCCAGTTGTCCCTTTATACTTCAATTATGAGAAAGAAGTGAATGGTCTGCCCTGTGAATCAATGTGTTGTAATCTGCAGTCAAAATGGAAATGATTGCGTGATCTGAAGCAGCTTTCAGGCCAATATCTTTTCACCAGCGTTGCACTTAATAGTCAGTACCTATGTTGTTCACTTTCCTATGCTTTTCACCTACTATTTACCACTTATAATTTTTCAAATTTATAAAATATGTAATTATAATTTAGTCTTTTTTATAATTCAAATTTTAAAATCTTAACTCAATAATTCCTTTTTATTAAAATTAAGGATAAAATGTCTTTTGAAGTTTAAGAAACTTTTATATTTGTAGAAAAACTCATTTTAATTTTTAAATCTTCTAAAATAATTAATTTCTTTTATATTTTGATTAAATAATAGTGCGGAGATAAATCTAATATAAATATCTCAATTTAATTTTTAAACCCAATCAAAATCAATTAAACTTAATTTTAATTAATACTTTAATATTATTCTACTAAATTATTAATTTGTATTGAATTCAATTTTAAAAACTTACTTGAAGCTTCGTGTAATCAATATTTGATTAATATAAATATAATATTTATGTTGTATGTATTTTGTAGAGTTGGTGGAGTGAATAGGCATAGAGCCAAAAGGTCTTGTATTCGATTACTCATATTTACGTTCTCTCGATCAAACTTGTTGTACAAGGCTTGCTTAATACGGAGTATTCGATTGACGTAATTTACAGGCTATTGCGTCAATCCAAAGATTGACCTAGCGTACATCTAAAAACTAAAAAGTAGCAAATGCGAAACCCTCCGTTTAAAAAAAAAAATTGCTGTTATTTTTTAGCTGAAATAAAAAATTCAAAAAAATTAAAATTAAAATCCCTTGAGAATTTTAATACGTAAATTTTTCTAAAATTTCTTAAAATATATGAGAAGTCATATTAAAAATAACATAAATATATTTAATTTTTAAATGATAATAATTATTGACTAAAAATTATTTTTATATTTAAAAATATGCAAATTTTTATATCTAAACATAAAATCTTTCAATTTAATCTCTTCTTGTTTGGAATTCATAATTCTTACTCAATATTTTTTAGTAGTTAACTTCCACAACATTTTAAATATCCGATATGTAAACCTGCTTCAGTAACATTCTTAGTTAGCTTGGAGATGTAAAAGTGTCTCATGCAAAGGACAAACAACGCATCACATGCATGACCTTCACTGATTCAGAACTCTTCTGGTTAGTCTACAAATCCATCATTGGACTGGAAATACAAACAATATCATTAAAATTAAACAGACATCGAAACCGACTCCACTAGATTGTGGCAAACTCCACTCAAGATATCAAGTGCTCTCCACATATATACAGTATTGATAAGAAGAAGGGAAAAAAAAAAAAGAAATTTCCACTACAAAAACAGCGAAACCAGGCAGATTTGGTCAAGAAAAATCACTAAAACAAAAGGAGTGAAAATCAAATCTTGGAAGAACAATCAGACTCTTCTTCTCTATTTTGTCTTTGTTTTCAAACTATCTATTTCATCTAAAAGATGGACGTGTTGAATAGGTTTGGTTCTTTGTTGTCTCTCACTCCTTCCTTCGCATCTTGGAGCTGAAATTATACAGATATCTCAGAAGATCAAACCAGGGAAAATATGGTAGCTGCAAATTCACGAACCAAGTCCATTAGCCTCAGAGGTCCTCATGATTCGAAGCCTTCTTACTGAGCTAAGGAACATTCTGAGAAAGAAATAAAAACCCATCAAGATTCAGGATTCAGGAATACATGAAATGAACTAAGAATCTTGTTTTCCTCAAAAGGACAAAGAGCTGCAATTCTGCTGCTAATGAGTTATGGTTGCATACCCCCATGGAACATCCCCTAAAAGCATCCAGTCTCCTTCTTTGTCTTCATAAGTTAGCACAAACTCAGACGATCCATTCAAAAGTATGGAGGACTTTCTTGCTAGCTGCTTCTCTCCAAGTGATCCTACTGCACACAGAAGCAGAAAGAAAGTCACTAACTCTATGATCTTTTATACTCAGCAACATCAAAAGAATTCTGACATCTGCAAATCTCAATATAAAAGAAGGGAACTTACCAGTGGATCTGAAGAACATTTCCTCCAAAAATTGGGCTAATGTCTCGTAACAAGCATGAGCATTCAAATCGATCTTCCTTCCAATTGGGACTCCGTCCATATTTACCTTAACAAATCCAAGATGCCCCTTTTCATTATTAGCAGCATTGATCTTGTTACCATTACAAACTTTGTTCTCAAGAACATCCTTAGATTTTTCCTTTCCACTAGTTCCCTTGTCTTCTTCGGCTCTTGGAGCCTTCGCTTGGTTCACTAAGCTGTTCATCCTAGATGCCCTAATGGGTGGCCACCCCACAACTTGGCTGCTCCAACAAACCATTTTATGGTCAACAACAAGACGTCTCGGTGAGTAAAAGCTAAATAATAACAGAATATATATACATGAGAAAACATGCACCAATTCTTGCAAAGGAAGCAATTAAAGGAAAGAAAAATGTGTTATCACCTTCGACAAAATTCTAACATCATGCTTAACAGTCTGGATGATATGCATGTTTAAAAGAAAAAAAAGAAAAGAGAATATCAATGAAAACAAGAAGATATCTTCTCCAAACTTTCAGTTAACTTCCTATCAGCAACCAAAAACAGCACTTGGTGTAATAATTCAAACTTATAATCATGTCAGAGCGCATAGAAGAGCGTCTGACCTGCCAGAAGTGGGGGATCCACCCTCATGGGAAACAGGCTCAGCAGCTCTTTTGATCCCAGAAACAGTTCCCATTGCAGAAGCTATAACTGAAGCATTACCGTTGCTACTTCTGAGAGGCTGAGCCACCGTAGACGGGAAGTCTTGAGCGGTCAAGATTCTGCCACACTCGCCCCATGCACTTGCCTTACTACCACCACTCTTCAGTCCACCACCACCACCAAGACTCAGGCCAAGACCGAGCTCCAGCTCAGCCTCCGATGTATATGAGCTAGCCTCAGCCCCCAAAGCCTCGACCTTGGACACTGTGGACTCATTTGCAGAAGGCCCAGAAGAGCCACCACCACCAAGTAAACCAAGTTCACATTCCATCATCAAAACAAAGAAAGACGACAACTTTGAGTTGCTAATGTTAAAGACAAGCGCAAAACTACCGAGTGAGGAACAGCGGAGAGAGAATTGGATTGAAGAAAAAGAAGATGAGAGATAGTATGGTAGTGAAATTGGAGGACAGACAGTGAAGAAAAGGGTGCGAAAGAGAGAGGGAGAGAGTCGGTTGAGGGAGAAGGTGGTGGAAGCAGTCATGATGATGGGGTCCGTATGTCTGGTAGTGCGCCGAGCACTCTCACTCACCAACAGGTCCACAACACTACTATCAAGTTTTTCTTGACACGATCATCATGTCTTTTTAGAATCTGATCTTCCCTGTTCTGTTCTTCCATTAAATAGAAGCATTAAAATAGACATGCTGGTGCTAGATGTGTTCGATATCCTCTCTTCCTCAGTATCGTCGATCTAAGACGCTAAATTTTATAGTCCAGAGTATTCAGCTGCTGCTTATGAGAAACTGGATCGTTGTTTATCGTCATGTTTATCAAAAGAATAATAAATGTGTCGATTGGTTTGCTAATTATACTAAACAGCTGGCTGTGGGAATTACTTACTTTGCTACCACACTTATAAGGTGCCACGTGATCCTCTTAGAGGATTTATCAAAAATATGTTTTTCCCATTTTGTTACTTAGTTTATTTTAGTTATTTCCCTTTCATCCAAAAAATAAAAATAAAAATAGACATGCTAGTTTGTTTTAATAACCCTAGCATATGATCCCACTCTT
This sequence comes from Erythroxylum subrotundum, assembly GCA_027563845.1. Classification (NCBI taxonomy): domain Eukaryota; kingdom Viridiplantae; phylum Streptophyta; class Magnoliopsida; order Malpighiales; family Erythroxylaceae; genus Erythroxylum; species Erythroxylum subrotundum. The sequence goes on from JAOQMQ010000196.1 coordinate 37,510,038, forward strand.
GGATCAGATCAGATGTCTTTTTAAGCCTATCAATAGTTAAAAAGGAAATGTTCAATTTCTCAATCTCTGAGACCTCACCTCAGAAATTCCATTTTTCATATAGTATGTAAAGAAACTAATACCAATATTATATACTTTAAATGGTTACACAGTCAAATCAGCATACCCTAATTGATCTTCTACCTTGAAATATTCTAAAATGATAAGAATTGGAGCTAATCCATATAGCAAACACCTAAAGATAACTTGAGTGGAACAGTTCAAGTTAAATTAGGGGGTAGGTGTCTCATAACTTTAGTATAAAAGCACAAGGTTAAAGTCTTAAAGGTTGAGTCTTTTTACAAGCCAAAGCATTATTCTAATCCTTCTTCTCTATGTGCCCTTTTCCTTTCTTACTATGGTGCTGTCTACTATTTCCAGGACAAAAGGCACAAAACCTTGTTTTAGAAAGTTGAGACCTTAAAAAGGAGATGCATTATAAGTGGACAGTGGGGCTGTCTACCAGAAATTAAAAAATAAATAAATAAACAGCAACCAAATATTTATGATTACAAGCTATCTTGATAGGGCCCACTTCTATATGATTTGGTTGGCATTAGATGTTCTAGTCACTTTGATTGTTTAGCAAAGAAATGAAGATTTATTGTTTCCTCTTCAACCAGATTTTTTGAAGACGGGTAACATGCCCAATCTAAGACTAAAAACTCTGGTCCAATAATAAGTACTGATGAACTTGTTGTTTATTGCCCAGGCTCAAATGTTGAAGCTGTGAAATGTAATTTTGATACTGCCATTTAATATGATTAGGGGACTATGTTATTCGGCTTAGTAATAAGAGGAGAGAGAGGTCAGTTTGTTAAATGTCAAAAAAGCCTTATCTTGGTTGTTACAATCTGGCTTCGTATCAGTTGAGATAGAAATAGATTGTCTTCAGTTGGTGCAGAAATTTCATAGATCAAGAACTGATATCAATAAGTTGGGAGTGATAGTGGAAAAATGCAAATTAACAACTTGTATTTTTCAATTCTTTACGTTTAAATAAATTCCAAGGTATGTAAATATGGTAGCCTACTTATTATCTAAATCAGCTACTAGATATCCCAATAGGCTTAGTTGGGACATGCCACATGTTTTTTTGTTAGACACTCTAATTTGTGATATTGTTTTGTCTCATTAAATAAATTCTTTTTTAAAAAAATTGAGAAGATAACAAAATAAAAGAAAGTGTTAACAAAAATGATAATTATTAATATTATAAATAAAGATTTTTAAATAAAAATATCATATTTAAAATTAAAAATATCATATATTTTTTAGATAGTGCTTGTTAAGGAAATTTTTTTATTTACTTTTAATAGAAACAACCTCTATACTACTTAAGAATAAGATTGCATACTACTGAATCTCTCATGTTTCATGTGTCATCATGTTATAAAATTTACCTAAATTATACTTTTTGAAATTACAATTATAACTTCCTAAAATTCGAATCCTTTAAATCATACCCATCATTAAGTAGAACCATATATGGACACGTCCACAAATAAAAGCCACAAAAACTACTGATTAAATATTAAAATTTTAGTTTATTGCATATATAGTTTATTAACAATTTTCATATTAACTTAAACAATAGTATAAATTGAATCCATTTGCATTATGCAATACATAAAATTTTAACAATAATAATACATAAAAAGTCTGTTAATTTTCTATTTTCATTTTAATTATTAATTTTATTCAAAAACATATTAGTTAACTTATTTAAAATTTTATATGTATACTAATGAGAGTAAAAATAACTCACTATAATTAATTCATGAGCAATATTTATGACAAAATAAAATTTTTAATATTCAATTAATTTTATATTTTTATTAATATTATAAAATTAAGTACGAGTTTAGATTTAAAATATAATTAAAAATAATCTCTCTTACTTTTTCTTCTGTAAAATCCTAAAAGTTAATAAGAAAAGCATATTAAATCAAACAATACTCCTTTGGTGGGGATCATATCCAAACTGAAATATGAAGCAAAATAGATAGGCCCAGCTTGCAGTTTGCAGTGTTTCAAAGATTCGTTTTAATTTCATTAATTAAATGATCAATATTATTTTTATTATTTTAATCTTAATCTTAATTTTAATTTAATTTAATTTTTTATTTTTTGTCAAATGCCAAGATAAAGGTAACATCTTATCGAACATCAACTTAGTGCTCTATATCTTACTATTATTCCTTCTAAAACAACAGAAAATTTCAACTTAGCTTGTTGTTTAGTGGGTAAATATTATCCGATGAAATCTTACTTGTCTTCTTCTTTTTTATCTTCTCCTTTAATTACTAAAATATGAGTAGAAAATAAGGAATGAATCTTAACTTAGTCCTAATCCTAATCCTAATCCTGCCCATTTAAAGAGAAAACTATACTGTAATACTCAAATTAAATAAGTGCTAATTAGTATATGAACATCTTCTTAGTGGCTATTGAGCTGGTTTGACATACTTCTTTTCGATGCCAACTTTGAAAAGCTTATAATAAAATTCAAAATTTAAAATGTTTACAATTTATTCCCAAACCTTTATGACTTCATAAACTTTAATTAGATGTTCAGATAATATTGTTTAACTATTTCTCTTTTAATTATTTAATTGATGAATAAAAATTAAACTGGAAATTAAATAGATAAGACAAGAAGTTTAAGGTTTAAAAAGTTCAATCAGTATTAGATCCTCATAGTACTGACTAAAGATTAAATAAAAGTAAAAAATTTAAAATATAATTAAAAGAGATTAAAAGCAATCAAATTATATAATTTGACTAATTTAAGTAAAAATCAACCAACAGAAAGGCTAATTATTAAGGCCATCAAAACGACACCGTAGGGTATTAAATCTTAAAGATTTAAACTAGTGAAATGCCTGAAATATATATATATATAAATCAAAAGACTATCTAAAGGCAAAAATAGAAATAGAACGGAAGGACGCAAAGCAGAACAGGGTGGCCGACAAATGGGCACCAAAGTCATGAGTTATCTGCGGAGGACCGCCACGTCAGCCGACAGAGTACGCGGCTCACCGAGGGTTTTGCCCTATCATATCACAACCACTAAGTACTAACTAAGTAAAAAAGCAAACCCACTCTGATTGGCTTTGGAGTGGAAGTCAATCAACTCCCTCCTTCTTTTTCTTCCGGGCAAAGCAACCATCCGTGTCCTTCACGCGCTATTAGAGAACTCAGGCTTCCCGAATCCCTGTCCTGTTATTCTTTCTGTTCCGTCGTATCTTTTCTTTCATAGTTGGGCCTGCAACGGCAATTCCCAATTGTCCAAATATATTTCTTCGATATATATTTCCCAAAAATTTACAAAACAATTCTTAAAATAAGCAGTAAAATTATTCTTTCGTAATTATAAGATTATAAATTTAAGTTTCGAAAATAGTCTCTTTATAAGAATAAAAAGTAAAAGTTACTTACATTACGAGTTTTCCCAAATTTTTATAAAACGGACAGTCTCGTGCATTAAATATATTAACTTTATATTATTTTCTTCATAAAAATAACGTATAATTTATTCAATAATTATGTATATAATACAAATTTATAAGCTTATAATGTTTACACAATCATGTACATAAACTTTTAAGAAAGATCAAAACATGACTTCTCCATCTATAATAAGGCAGGACTGAATTAGGTCTACTTCTTCAACGTTCACAATATCATTCCAAATTTAGTGTTAACTACTATTTATACATTTCTAAGTGGCTTAACAAGATTCATTAGGCCAATATTAAAATTCAGAGGGTACATAAACCTTCGCTAAGATATATTAACAACATTGGTTATAACATTCAAGACTAATCAATATTCTAATGATTTTCCTCCTACCCTAAATCATCTATTAAGCATCAATTATTGGTTTAAAAAAGAGTCAATTGCACACATAAATATGAACAAATTGAAAGAATGGGAAATCTCTTTCTAATAAAATTTTTGTTTGATATATAATATGTTATATATTAAATACAGGTTAATTAAAAAAACTATTGATCTTAGGTTTTAATTGTAATTTATGTAAAAAATTTGATATGTTATTGTTAATTTTTAAACCTAATGATCATGTTATTTATCAGTATTATTATACAAATAATATCCCGCAGCCTCATAGGGAATGGTCAAGTTGGTAAAGTAGGGAGGCACAGGGTTAAAAGATTATGTGTTCAAATTCTCCTACCTACGTTCTTTCAATCGAGTCTGTCGTATAGAACTTGTCCAGTGTGGAATATCCGATTAATGTGAATTACTGGGTATTACGTTAATCCGAAAATTTACCCAAAAGTCAAAATTATGATGAAAGTAACGTAGAATTATAAATTATTGAGTAGTAAAAGAAAGTTTACGAAAGAGATTGGACCAACACATAGAATAAAAATAAGTTACTAAAACAATCAAAGGGGACCAAAAGATAATTATCGGTGTAAATAACACCAATCCGGTGTGAAAAATTATACCTCGTACCCCCGAATATGTCTTTGTAGAAATTTATGATCACCCACATATCCACATTTAAATAAAATCCTTTTTGCATTAGAAAAAACAAGCAACATGATCCTTCAAAGAAAACTCAAAATACTTGACGAGGGGCTACGGCTGACTCGTCGACCTTTGCCTTTCTGATCATTGGAAGCACCACAAACGATGGAGCACTCTATCCCGCAAATGCTACCGAAGCAAGAAAACAAACCGTTTCCGTCGGTGCTGTGTCTGTGGTTCCTATCACGAGAGCTTTTACCACCACTATGGCCACTAGGTTTACCACTACCTGTAGTAAAATCCGACAATACACTTCCACGATCATATACCGGCGGTGCCTCCGCTCGCCACCTTTCTAGTTTAGACCGGAGACTTTCCGCACCGTCCATGTTCCATTCCCACATCACCTCACTCTCTGAATCCTCCGCATATGGTCTTCTCTTCGCCACGGCCGCTGCCACTTCTGAAGCCGATGGACCCAATTCTGAATCGGTTATAACAAGTGGACCGACCGGATAGTTCATCCTTTTCAAGGTCCCGTTTGGTACGTTGAATTTTTTATTGTTTTCTGTGCTATCGGATGAGGAATCCACAAACTTGGGATTGGGATTGAACTTGGCTTTGGAGATTTCGGTAATGTCAAAGCCATTAAAGGGTGACTTGTTTATGTCTTTCTTTACAACATCTGAGCTGCTTACTGTGGAACTAGCTTTCGATCTTCCCCTTCTATTCTTCTTTCTCTCCACTGTTGAGTCATCGATCACCGAACTTGCCTTCCCTTTATGTATTTTCTTTTTCTCCTCTATTGAGTCATCGATCACCGAACTTCCCTCCCCTTTATGTATCTTTTTCCTTGATGTCACTACAGATGACCCCACCATAGAACTAGACTCGCTCTTGGTGCGCCTTAACTCAGGCTTGGGAGGCCAAGAAAACGGGAAAGAGTTACCATTATCGCTACCTTCATTATGATCTTTATGCTGATGCGTACGTGAATCCTTCTCACCCATCAAATAGCTATACCCAACGGCAGATGCATTTATATGCGAGAATAATGGCAGGCTTCGCCTGGTGCTATCAAGAAGTGCCACCCCAATATTGAGAATCCCCTGAGGACGTCCTGAACGGCGACGAACTTGCAGAGCAACAAAACGCATGCCAAGTTGAACTTGGCGGTGGTGATCATGGTTGTTGGTAGGAGGCGGTATAAGATTCCCAACGATCACACGAACAGTACCAATGTGTACGTCACGAAACCAATGAACGGCATAGATCTCAATCATGACAGCAGAGGTGTCACCGTACAGGAATTGATCGTCAACACGGAATACGAACTTGTCATTCCACGTGGGGTTACAGTGGCCGTCCGTGTCGACCCTGGTCGAAAGCCTTCGATCAGGGTGAACCCACGCCACCGCGTAGGTTCGCATCTTCCGCGAAACCTGGGCAAGATCTTGAGCAGAAATCACATTTAGTTCCAAAAGTTGAAACGGTGATACCCGGACGTTGGACATTTTCAACATTAACAAACAAAAAACCCAAAAAAAAGCAAAGAAAAAGAAAATGCAACTTCTCTTTCTTGATGTGGTTTTATGAATTGGTGGGTGATGAATTAGAAGCAGGAGGTAGGAATGGTGGGGTCTAAAAGGGAACCCCACTCGTCGTCCAAGGAGAGGACGACGAGGGAATAGAAAGACATTCAACGGAAAAAGACAGGAGGAAAGGAACAAGGAAACAGTAACGACTCGATCTTTCGATGTTTCTATTCTTTTCTTAGTTTAATTTGTTCCTGCTAATGAAGAAACTCGCGAAACATATGGAGGATGGGTAGTTAATATTGTTAGTTTTGACAACGAGAGATAATTGGAAAGAAGAAAGTCCTCAAAGCATGCTATGCTCTTAAGAAAGGTGGCGATACGGTTGTTAGTTATGAGGTGGCTTAACTTAAACTTGGAGACACCATTAGGATCTGGAATTTACTTCATTTACTATACATTAATTACGATAATAATTAAAGGTATATGACACTAAACGCAAAGATGCATATATAGTAAAATAAGATTTATAATATTATTTATCATCTTTTTATTTTAACATATTTCTTATTTATTCATTTAAATTTTTAATTTTTATGTTAGTAATTTAGAAACATATCTGTACTAGTTAAAGAATATAATTACCTAATATTGAACTCCTCCAAATTTTGTGTATACAAAATTTTTATTTTATCATACTAAATATATAAGGCGTGTGTAATAGAAGTCGAGATTAACTTTGCAAAGCATAAATTATTCAATGAATTTCAGTTTTTGATAAAGATGAAGATATGAAATATCATCAAAAATGAATAATTCTGACAGCAACGAGAGAGGACAGGCGATAAAGAGGGAGACATCTGTGCAAGGGGGAGCAAGGAAGTGATGTTGGCCCCGAAAATTTTCTGTGCAAGGGGGAGCAAGGAAGTGATGTTGGCCCCGAAAATTTTTCTCTTTTATTTATTTATTTATCTTTTATTATTTATTCTTGATTTATTTATTTGTCTACTTTAATTATTTTTATTTTGCCTTAATTGTTTTAATTATGTGTATATATATATATTATTGAGTCTTGGAGCTAGCAAGTGAGTTGGATATTAAAGTT
>JAOQMQ010000196.1:37576339-37591719 GCA_027563845.1 Erythroxylum subrotundum
TGAGTAGTAACTTACAGATATAACATCTTTAGTTGCAAGGCTATGTGGATCGAGACCACTTTCAATGGATGAATGGGTCATGGTTTCTTTCTTTATTTTCAGTTTTTTTAATAATTTTGTGTGCCTAATAACTTACACACACACACACACACACACACACACACACACACACACACACACATATATATATATTTAAATAATTTGGCGGGTACCCACGGGTACTCGCGAGTTGGACCCGACCCACCCGCAAAATCAACGGGTGGGTCGGGTACGGGTAAATATGAATCGGGTAAAAAAATATACCAACTCATACCCGGACTGTTAGGGCGGGTACGGGCGGGTAAACGGGTGACCCGCCCGTTTTGCCAGGTCTACCTGTACCCATTGTAGATACTGAGCTCATTAATCATTGAGCCCATGACTCTGTGTGCACATTTATGAGCTTTAAGCTCTTTTTCACGTTGGTCACTCCGGTCATAACTCCTTTATCTGATCATGCATATCAATGTGATAAAAATGCATCAATTCACATATAATACTATCAATAACTCTCATTCAGTGTGCACAGTCATATAGCACATTCATCGAATCTAAGTCCGGCGTTCAAAATATAATTAAGAACACAATTTCCATATTCACATTCAAGTTGCAAATACTTCCAATACAGTCCTGAATATCAAACTCCTCAGACCATCAATGTCCGGAATTAACACAATCATATTAGTAACAATTCAATATCTAACAGTTAATTAAGAATAATTCAAATATAGTGAGTAAACATCTATGTTAACTTACAGTATGCCCCATATAGTTATTGCCTTAACGAGCTAATAATGTCTAAAAGTTGTCAATCAATTTGTGCTTATAAATCATGCAATACACACATATGTACTTAAACATACACATGTATATATAGGGGCATATTGTGAGTTAACACAGTACACATGTATATATGTTATGTTCAATGCATGCTCAATTAAATTTCCTGGGTATGTATTCTTATACATCGATCTTAACTATTCATTTTGTGCTTATATACCCTAAGACCATCCAAACATCATATTTTGTGTACTACCATTTTGCAATCAGGTTAGTACCTTTAAGTTAGCTTGATTTACTCCAAATTCATCAACCATACTTTACACTTATCCTATTAACATTTTGATGATAAAAAAAGCCTCTCATTATCCACACACAATTGTTACTTTAAATCTAGAATTTCAGCAACTAAATCTATACATTCACCAAACTTTTTCCAACAATATATATTCATACATTTACCCAATTCTCATTTATAATTACCCTATGTTCTTCAATGACCATTCATCCATACATTCTACACATTACTCATGTCCTTAAGATCATGTTTGCATTAAAAGAACTCATTTATTCCTTTAACAAATCAAAATTTCTAGATTTGAACTCAACCACATCAAAACAGTCAATTCTGTGGGTTATGACATCAATTAACTACATAAACTTGTCAAGCTCTTAACCAATTAATCAAGCAACAATCTAGGATCATTCCTAGCCTTAATCAAGTCCAAATATACTAATTAAGAGCGAAATTTCTCAACTGGTTCAACATGTGCACAAGGCTGAAATTAAAATTCCATAATTTGTCATCAACATCACTAATGTGTGTAACTTTACTACCTTCAATACTTCACGAATTTTGCAAGCTTAAAGCCATCACTAACACCTGAAATTTTCCAGATTTCATGTCCTTTAAGGTTACTCATTTTAGGTTAATTTAACTTCTATATTGGTTACACTAAGGCCTACAAAATTATGCGCACTTATATCATTAACAGTCACTTTTTACAAAAACACCTACAACTATAATTTTCCAGATTCAAAAACACCTTAATAACACCGATCTTTAGCATAAATTCCTCATCAATTATACTTCAAATCCCAACTTAAACCATCCATACAACAGCCCATAAGCTACTGTTTTCGTACATGCTAAAACAAAATAGAAAAGTACCCAAGTTCATGCAGAAATTTCCAGCACAATTCATCATCAATATCATATACAATTCATCTCAATTTCATCATCATAAATTCTCTATTATAACATGCCATAAATACCAATCTTTTACTTACTTATCCAGCTCAAATTCCAACTCAAAGATCAAGCTAATTCAGTTCTCCATGCATGCAAAAATCATCACGAATTCAAGGTAACAACATATTGGTTTTTGGCTAGAACAAAGGACAACAATAATTTGATTCTTTAATCATCTTGTGAAGGGTAAAATCATGGATTATTGGTGTTGAAATTGGACACAAACATAGACAAAATACAGGGATGAAAGGCTGAGAGAGTTTTGATGGTGTAAGAAGAAGAAAGAAGAAGAAATGAGCATAACTAAAATCACTCATGCAGAAACTTAAGACCTTGGATGTTAGGTGTCTACATATTACTATGACATATGTCCCTGAGCATGTTCTCCATTTGTCCTACATATTTGTTGCCAAATTTCACCATTAAGCTAGGCCATTTGTCATCCACTCATTGCTTCCATTTGTCAATTAATTAGCTATGTCATTTGTCACTTAATTTTTCATGCTAAATGTCACTAATTCATAGGCTTAGTAATCATCATCAGCAGCATCATACCCCGAATTTCGGCACTGGAGCAGGGTTTGGAGGGTCTGATAGTACGCAGCCTTACCCCTACTTAGTAGAGAGGTTGTTTCCAAGTGGACCAATATGCAAATGTGACAAGATAATATGGAAAAAAAAAGAGATAATGATGATGATGATAATAATAATAATAATAATAATAAATAAATAAATAAATAAATAAAATACGATAATAATAAAGACACAATAAAATAATAATAAAGTAATAACAAACCGTACCTGTATTGATAGAGTGGGCTTATGTAATCTTACGCATTTACCCAAATTTTCATGTGTCAATTTGTCTTACTACTTGACATTTTCCCTATATCAAATGTACATTTTAATTTATCAATTTTTCAATCGTAACAATAAATTTTAATTTTACTAATTATAGTTCATCAAACTAAAATTCAAGACATAAACAATACACAATTAACATCATGATTATTTTAACCTTTTCATATCCCAGAATATGTCAATTGAGTTCATATATTATCTTTGCAACGTGTACTAATTCATAATTCATGTGTGTATGCTAATAATATGCATGTGAATGAAATGCAATTCATGAATTTTCAATGATATGACCACGTGCAATATTCTAGGGTTTTAACTGTTAGTATGAAAAACGAGTTATTACAATAATTTTATAATATACATATAAATATGTATAAGTTAAATAATTTATTTAAATTATTTTGTCTCTAAACTACAATTAACCAAAAAATGATATAGTATTTACATATTTTGTATCGATACATTATATCGGCAAATACAATATGATACTTTTTTTCTACACACACATATATATAACAATTCAACCCCAATATTTGTTTTTGAAAACTATATCAAATAAAATTTTAGATGAAATTTATGAAATGTACTCACAGTATTTATGAGGGAATAATTTAAAATGAATTCAATTCAATTATATTATATAATATCTAAAACTTTTTTTAGTTCAATAAAATCTGTAAATATTATGTTTTGTCTGGACACACAATATACTATATAAATCATTAAATGAGTTTAATATTTTATTTTTTATTTTTTATAAATTATAAATATATTAGTTAAAGTGAATGAATTAAATTAAATAATAGTTTTAATTTAAATAAATAAATAATATTTAAGAATTTTAAAATATCTCCGTTCTTAATTAATTATACTAATCAGTCAAAGAGCTCCGATATACAAATATTTTTTAAAGATTAAAAAAAGGGTAAGTGGGCATCAGGGAGGGTTTAAGGCCCATTGGGCAGGGTTTTAGGTCTCTCGTATACCCATATGCCCGTATGTGGCATCACGCTAGGCTGGGATCGAGATGGCGACGGAGCCTCCGTAAGTTCGGTACGGCGGCGACACGGCGTTTCCCACTGGACGAAGGTGACTGGTTCTACTCCTCCGAATGGTATGATCTTCACTCCTCCGTCGCACACACTGTTTTCCGTTCATCCTCCGACAAGGGCAACGGCATTGTTTCTGTTCTCGCTTTTCCCTCTTCTAGACCCGTAAGTCTCTTCTTCTCCTTTTTATCTAACCACCGTTTATTATGTTGGTAATTCACGAGTTTTCCATAGGCAAATATTATAATGTTGTTTGCAGAGTCAGATTCATTGGCCAACAACGGAGAAATGGCTTCAAGAAAGGTTCACAAAGCTTCATCCGGGTCGTGAACATGATGGGCGTTTTAGGATAATTGGATATCAGTGGCGCACTCTTCATTTTAATGACAATACGTTCCAGAGCACCGTCAAAGTCATGGCTTTTTATCAGGAATCTCAACCATCTTCCATATGCTTAATGCAACAGCCACATTGTCTGGCAGTTCCATGTAAGTTTCTGCTTTTTTTATTGACTCAGTTATACGGTAGTTCTCTTCTTACCAAGCTTCTGATTTTGGTCTGAAAAGTTTATGATGTGGCAATGTCATTACACTATATTTCTCAGAGAAGTGGTCATATTCACCCTTTTAGTATCCTGAATGATGAGAAGGACAATACCAATAATAATAAAAGAAATAAAAAGATAAAGCTAATTGTGGTTTTCGAGGATTCAAATTCTTGATTTCTGGATAGCGCGCATACCAAAACTATTTTTTTCCTAAAGTAAGCAGGAGCAGATTATGGGTTAAAAGAAGGCTAATTTTGAAACCTGCCCTATTGAATGTGTTTTCTTCCTGTCCGTAAATGTTGAGAAGTAAATTTTCATACCAATAAGGAGTGTAGTACTAATCAGTGTTGTACGTGCTTCTCTGTCTCCATGGTGTTATGGTTCAATATTTCAATATTTTCTGTCAACATATCATATAGCAAGTAGAGGATTACTAGATCAATTTGGAAGTGAATTTCTTCTGTTCACTTTTTCTGAATGATGTTTTTATTTTTGTTTCTGGGTGTGATTAATGTCATATCATTGTGCAGATTTGAAGAGTATGGTATCAACCGGTCTGGCAACTTTAGCATCTTGTAAATTTGACCTTAAAAGTGCTACAAATGGTAAAAAGGAAATGCGTATCCTATGCATAGGCCATGGTGGTGGAAGCTTACCATTGTTCTTGGCTAGTAAAATTAAAGGTGGGAGAAGCTCATATGCGTTACTTTATGTGCTTTTATGTGAACCTATGAGATAATTGAAACTTGAATACTCATCAATCTGTCATGAGATGATTGAAACTTTAATACTTGTCAATCATGAAGCTTGTTTTCCCTTTTCAACTCTTTTTGATGGCTTACCGTCAAATTCAATTGGTTTGATTTTAAAAATTGTAATACTCTGAGGTTTCTTTGTTCTGCTAATGTCTCGAGAAGGAATTTTTGATGTAAACTAAAGTATTAGTTGACTATGTGAATGTGATTTCAGACCTTTGATCTCTATGTATAATCTAGGTAATGAATGTTCGCTGGTAATTGCTAATAAGCGATAACTCTTTTTTCTTCAATGTGAATGTGATGGTTATCTTGCAGCTATTGTCCATTATGGAACAAGGTTCCCTTTTGCACATTAGTAGTTTTATTATAGTTGTTCCTTGTAAGACTGCTGGTATTCATTGATGTTTCTTTGCAATGCATTAATCATTCTTAGCCAGAGTGTTGGTTTTGGATCTTTGTATCCAGTTGCTGTAATTGACATAATTGAAGTCTTTCTCCTGTATCCAGGTGCGGTAATTGACATAATTGAAGTTGATCCTCTTGTTATATCTGGCTCAATCAGAGCAATGGGGTTTCCAGCTTTCTCGGTGATGAACTCGTCAGGTGAACGTGCGTTGTCAAAACCAAATGCCATTGATGAAATGCTATGGAAAGGCATCCATGAGAGACTCTACCTTCGCGTATCAGATGCTGAGGAGTTTGTTCTCAATGGACACACTGTATATGATATGATTTTTATAGATGCTTATGATGGTGACGACATCTTCCCTCGCAAGCTATGGGACCCAGATTTCCCATTTCTAAAAGCTCTCAGTAATCTGCTGCATCCCAGACATGGGACAGTTGTCGTGAACCTTCACTCTGATTCTGATGCCTACATTTCAAATCCATCATTTTCATATTTTTCGAAGCCATTTGTGCAAACAAGTAAGCCTGTTTCTAAAGTTTGCCAAGCATACAGGAAAGCCCTGGTAGGAAATGGAAATTCAAGTTCTGGTCTAGGATTCTTTGTTTCAGTTCCCTGGGTATGTAATACATCTCTAGTTGTGTGCAGAGGTTTTGCACTGAATAACAGGAATTGTAGCAGGGATTTGGTAATGAATACCATCTTATCCAAGTCCCTTGAGATTGAAAACATTTTGAACTTACCATTTTCATGCTTGGAGTATGTCAAGCGAGATTTTACGGTTATTGATTAAATCTTCAATTGTTTGATACCAATTGCAGTTGTACTTGTACTCCTGCAACTGCTGTCTTTCCCCATTTTTGCATTGCATTTCTCTCTTGTCTTCAAAATATGGCATTGGCAGGGAAACCTTTTAAGAGATCAGGGAAGTTACCATCACATCAATGGTTGAGAGCACAGGTAACTCTGTTTTGTAAGTAGAAGAAAACAACTTACTAGCAAAATAAAAGATGTTGAACAACTTATTTTGAAGACGAGAGGTAAAAAGTGACTCTTTGGGTTCTAGTTGGTTCAATTTATTCTTGCTGCTTCTAATGTTTTCATGTAATGTTTACTCCTAATTGAAATTGAAAGAAAAGGCAGAGCAAAAAGTAAAGGGAAATAGTAGTAATTTGCACTTTAGGTTGAACTTGATTCCGAACTCGAGTTTAAATTCAGTTAAATATATTTTGATTTATAAATTTTCTGTTGAATTAACCTAATTTTCTATTCATTTGTTAATTGTAAATTTGATCAATTCTAAGTAAACTGTTTTATCATGCTTAATTAATGCATCTCAAACTTATTTATCTTTGTTTGAACTAACTATTGTATGTAAAAGTAAAACTTAAGGGTAAAGAAATAACTTTAAACTCCATAGATATTGACTCTTGTCCCCTCCTTCCCTATCTTCTTTTCATGCTTTACTCTTACTCTTCTTCTACCTTTGCTAACCTATAAGCTGCTTTACAGGTTCTGATTTGTCAGATCTGAGACCAAATTCAAGAAAACATTGGTAGTTTGTGTCAATAGTATTCCACTTTATATTGTTCTGTGGGTCAAGCCTGAGCTGAGGAGACCTTTAATTCCTCAAATGATATGAGATCCATTACTAGTTTCACTTCTATCATTGTTAGAATACTGTGTCATACGGTACTAGCTGATACTGGCAAAATTTTGACATTGAGCAAAATAGTTTCATACTTTTGGGTACTTACGATAATTTTGCTTTTAAACCCTCTTCTAATCCATTTTATCCACGTATTTACGTGAAAGTGATTTCATTTGAGATTCTGGTATAGTTCGACTCAAAATCTTTCGTTTAACATCAGCTGGTATTGACAGCTAATTAAAATCAGTCATAATTATAAATTTAAAAATTTTAAGACTAAATTTTAAATTTAAAAAATTTCTTATATAAAATAATAATTACTTATATAAAAAAAGCGTCTATAATTTATTTAATAAATAATAAAATACTATTAAAATTGTATTAAATAAAATTTTTATATCATCCAACTTATATAAAGTGATCATAGGTAGCATAACTAAATATATTAGTTCAACATAGTCATATTTACTAATTTTTTAAAATTTATATATTTTATAGTGATAATATATATACTTCTTAATATATATATGTGAAAAATATTATAATAACTTTTGTAGCGTGTAAAGACTAAAGATAATATTTGAAATTAAATTTACTTATTTTAAAACACATTTTTTTTGCTTTGTATTATAATTAATTGTATGTTTAATGAGAATTAAATGATTTTTTGTTTTAATTTATAAGAAATATGTAAAAATGATATTAATAAAAATAAATAAATATTTTATATCAAATTTATATCGTTATGGTTTCTTAAGTAAAGAAAAAAAAATTGTATAACATTATATATTAAAAGATTATTTTCTAATTTTATAAAATTTTGAAAATTATTTTATAATTTTAAAAAATTACCCAAAGGCTGATACTAATACTGTATCATATTAAAATCAAAACTAATATTAAGCCTGATACAGCATTTGTAATATTGACTGCTTTACATATATATAAAAGAAAAGGTCACTTTAAACTTTAATGAAGCTTCTTGGCAATTGCTTATAGACTCTATTACATATTCAATAATTAAAAAATAATAATTTATTTACCTAGTGTATGTCGCAACTAATGTTTAAAAAACTCAACTGGTTCGGCTGGTCAAATTGTAAAAATTTTAAACTGTTCAATTTTTTGGTTCAATTTATTTTAATAAATTTTATTATTAAAAACTGATCAATTTATTAATTAATTGATTGATTTTTATAAATTAATAAATTCTTATAAATTAAAATAAAAATTAATATTCATTTAATAATTTTTAATTAAATTTCAAAATTTTGGTAAATAAGAACAATTTTTTCAATCATATTTTAAATTTTACTTAATTTTTAGTTGATTTTATAACGACCTAATATCAATCGAATCTTTTAAACTCCAAACTCCTAATATTCATTTAATAATTTTTAATTAAATTTCAAAATTTTGATAAATAAGAACAATTTTTTTAATCATATTTTAAATTTTACTTAATTTTTAGTTGATTTTATAACGACATAATATCAATCGAATCTTTTAAACTCCAAACTCCTAATTTTCCCTCGACTTAAGATTTTTTAAGTCATTGGTTACAGTAATTACTAAAAGCTCTATCTTACAATAAGATATTACTATTAGTTGAACAAAAGTGTAACGAAGTAGAAAGAACATGGCACAAGGCCTAGAAAGTCAAAACGAGACACTTGTGCCTACGGAATGATTACTCTGTTCAGTTGGTCGCTGTTCTAGTTTGAGGACAGTAATTAAAACTCGAGCTGTCTCAAGTCAAACCCTGCAGTGCCATTTCCTTTTCTGGGCCAAACGATCCTGAAACTGGAATATTACAACTGTCCAGATCATGTATGAATAGTGTAGTAAAAACTATGGAGTCTAAGATCTTGAGAAACTATAATGCTCTTGGTCAAAACAATATCAGTTCAAGACAAAACTAGCCTTCAGATTAAACTGCTCTTTCTTACTTGTCTGCTACTAATAAACAATCCAATCCAATCTGGTGTAGCTTAGTAGGACCTCTCAATCTTTTGTTTACTCCTATGACAAGAAAAAATGGAAAATACTAAAGGTCTTAAAGAAAACAGTATTTAGATTATTATAATTGGTAAAAGTCAGTTTAGCAACTGTTCTTCTGCAGAATTTATTAAGCATAAGCATAACACAGAGTCTTGTTTTGTGGGTCTTCTCTTCACAAGGGGCTATAAATTCTTATAGAGTTGCAGGGTCTCACAGCTTTAAAGATCATCACCTGTTTCTTGGACATCATACAGTATCATGAAAAGTAAATGAGATGCAGAACTTGGAAAGAAAAGGAGATACATTTTCCAATTCAAGGGGCAGAGAGAGGAGGCAATGAAATGATGCTGTACTTTGAGCCAAACTACATAAGATTTTCTATTACAAAACCCATATTCCTTACGTTTAGACCTCCAACTAACTTTTTCTTATAGGGAGAATACATCTTCCACTATTTAATGATTATTTTACTTGTACCAATTTGTTCTCATTCTCGTCAAATAATATAGTATACAGAAGCAATTGGACAACAGTTTGCAATTTCAGTAAATATCTGTTTTTTTTAATGGTTTGGCAATGGGTGTTCCTTTTTGTGGAGAAAGCAAAAAGTGAACCCCCTCAGCTCCCAAACTCTGCACATCTATACATACACAGGTAGGCCATTATGGGGAAAAGGTAAGATCCCAAACACAACAGAGAGCGTTGGCAGGTCCAAAACCTAAACACAAGCTCCACCATCTTTTTGAGCAAATCAAAGCGCACTAAATCCAACTCCCTCACTCACATCTTTCCTCAGTTTTAACGAAAACCCATATCTCATATCCCTCCGAATTTCCAAAAGACCTGCCATGATTTGATCCATCAACAAACACTGCCTCCCAAATGGGTTTTCTCTCAAGACCCTTTTCTCTCCTCCTCTTTCTCTTTCTTCTTCTTTTTGCCAATCTTGCACAAGCTGCCACAGATTACACAACCTTGGTTTACAAGGGCTGTGCCAAGCAGACTTTTCAAGATCCAACTGGTGTTTACTCACAGGCCCTCTCTGCTCTCTTTGGTTCTTTGGTTTCACAGAGCACCAAAGCTAAGTTCTTTAATACAACCACTGGAACTGGTCAAACGACCATAACTGGTCTTTTTCAATGTAGAGGAGACCTTTCTGCTAATGACTGCTACAACTGTGTTAGCAATCTGCCAGTGTTAACAGACAAGCTTTGTGGCAAAACAATAGCTGCAAGACTTCAGCTTTATGGATGCTACATGTTGTATGAGGTCGCTGGTTTTTCCCAAATTTCAGGTATGGAAATGTTGTTCAAGACCTGTGGAGCTACAAATGTGGCAGGAACTGGGTTTCAGGAGAGAAGAGACAGTGCCTTCCAAACTCTGGTAAATGGTGTGGTTAGTGGCCATGGGTTTTATACCACTAACTATGAATCTGTGTATCTTTTGGGGCAGTGTGAAGGTGATGTGGGGGATTCAGATTGTGGGGAGTGTGTGAAAAGTGCTGTGCAGAGAGCCCAGGTTGAATGTGGGAGTTCCATCTCAGGTCAAATCTATCTGCACAAATGCTTTATTAGTTATAGCTATTATCCAAATGGGGTTCCCAGGAGATCATCATCTTCTTCATCGGCTTCATATTCATCAGGTATAAATAAATAAAAATCCTTTTGCGACACTTTGAATCTGAAACTGAAATAAAAAAATTCGCTGATATACCTATATACATGCGACTTGTGGATTGTTCATTAAATATTGTTCTCAGTTTCACTATCAAATATTCTACTCCTACAGATAGGTTGGCCCTTTTTAGTTATAATAGATGTAAATCTGTGTAGCTGTCTGGTGTATAAAGAAGTATTCATGGTGGGAGCAAGGTATAGCTGGTGTAGAAAAAATGCTTACTATTCGGATGTATTGATTAGGTACAGGACAAAACACGGGGAAGACAGTGGCAATTATCTTAGGAGGGGCAGCTGGAGTGGGTTTCTTGGTGATTTGTCTGATGTTTGCAAGAAACATGATGAAGAAACGTGATGGTACACGCAAACTCTTGTCTTTTTCCTTCCTTCACATGCACTTTCCTTTTGCTGATATGGTTGAAGGTGTTCAATTCAAATTTGTGCAGATTTTTGAGAGAGAGAGATGGATCTTGAAGAAGGCAAAAATTCAAGATCATTCTTTTTTGAGGTGGATTCTTTCTTCACACTCATTGGTTTTCCAGGCACCAAAATTTTTGGCAAGACAGATTTTACTATTTACCAAGTAGGAAATGGGAAAAAGGTGGGAACTTTTGTAACTGTGATAGGTTCTACTGAGAAGAAAAGCAACTGATCAGTAAGTTCAGGCATGAAAGGAGAAGGGTTTTGAAACTGAAGGGTTATAAAACACAAAATGACAAATGTATGGATGACAGAGAAGAGGAGGTGTTTTGAGTTATTTGTTCTTTTTTTGGGTATTTCCTCCTCTCAGGCATGTGAGTGTTTTTGTCTCTGCATAACTCCATTGTTCTTCTCTTTATGCTATTCAGAAAATATTCCCAAACCATCAACTCTCTCGTCTCTTTCTTACACACAAAACTTACTTCATCTGTTTTTTTTTTCTTTTCTTACTTGGATTCACTCTGATAATAATATTCCTCTAGAAGTTATAGCTTCACCAACTTGTGATCTTTTTTAAGTTCATGTCCACTGTTGTGATTTGCTTCAAATAAAGTGCCATGCCATGAAACTTTTAACAAGTTGCTCCAGTACACTCAAGTCATGTTTTTTTTCTACGCTGGGTGGGCCAAGTCTTAGACCTCTGGTATCTATCTTAAGCACTAAAGTCATGTTTTTTATTTACACTGGGTGGGCCAAGTCTTAGACCTCTGGTGTCTATCTCCAAAGTTAAAGAGGCTCTAAATGCTTAGAAGATTTGAGTTGACCGCATATGTTATGTATTTAATTATTGATTTTAAAGATAAAAGAAAGGACAGAGTTATCAATTAAATCTTAAGTGATCATATGATTTATGGGTCATTATATACATTTGTAAGGAAAACTTCACTTTTAAATAGATTATCAGGCATGTAAATAAGATAGCTCACTTTTTAGCTAAAACAACTATTAAAAATTCCAATCGGCATAATTAGGACATGTGGTCGAGTTTTTTAGTAGACATTTTAAATTGTGATGTAGAACTATCCCAATAAATATTCAGTTTAAAAAAAAAAGTTACATTTTGCCTTTTGCCATTAAAAGTTCAACTCATTTATCTTTATAGGAAAAAGAAAGATATGTACTTCCCGGGATGAAATCGTCTGTTCCACGATCCCTATACCTACCTTGTGCCATTTGAGGATATCCACATATTTAATAATAAATAAATAAAACAGAGCTAAATATGTGGATGTCATGCAATGGCACAAGGTCGGAACAGAATTAACGGAATCGACGATTTTGTGCCGTACTTCTCGGCTCAAGCGGAGATTAGTTTAGGTGTAAATATTTTAAAGTTACCTCTTAATAATTAAAACTTTTCTAAAATAATTGGTAAACAGAAAAAAAGAAAAAAAGAAGAAGAAAGGCAGTAAGGCACTGTCAACTCATTTATCTTTATAGGAAAAAAGAAAGGCACTGGTGCCGATATTCCGCAAGGACAAGCCATGTGAGCGCACGACTATTTTCATGTCTGCCATTTTGGGCAAGTAGAAGATGAGTTGATGGAATATTGTCGGCTAGCAGGCTTGGTAATTGGGTAGGGCCCGGTTCAGGTCCGCTGTGTTCGGATTTGGATTCGACTTGAAGCTCATTTAGACCTAAGGTTTTAAGTTTGAGTGTGAATCTAGATCTGATCAGCTTGAGTAAAGTCTAATAAAATATATATTTTTTAAAATGTTTATAAATTACAAATATGTAAAACAGTTTTTTATTTGAAAATTTCAATCTTTGAATCGAGTTGGATTGAATAAATCGATTTTAATCTTAACCTTAAGTCCAACTTTTTTAAAAAGCCCAAACTTAATTCAAAGTCTGATCAATTTGGATCAGGTCTATTAATTTTGAGTTAAGTTCCGCTAAATTAGGCAATGGCCAGCATTTACTCAATTCAGATTAGCCTATTGATTGGGCTTAGGTAGTCACAAGCCCAACTCAACTGGACTTGATCCATTTTTTTAATTAAACAAAAAAAATGACATCATTTTTTTTAGAAGTTTCAAACTTTAATTCGGATCGGACTTAATTTCGCTTGGAATTAAAAAAATTCTGAGCCCTACTCAAAGTCAGATCAAATTGAATCGAATTTGTTGACTGGCTTGAGCTTAAACTGCTACGGTCGACACCTATTACGGACTCTTTACAAGAACAAGAAAATGATGCATTGTTATCTATCAAGCTCTCCTTCAATTCAATTCCTTACGGATGACACCTGAAACCTCTTTCAAGAATTACTAGCTTAGTTATTGATGCTTAATAACACCAACAACAATAATATTCGGTACGAATTTCGCTAAGACACAAGATTTGAGAAGGTCTAATAATACGTAACCTTACTTCTAACGGTAAATATATTTCACTATAATACTTATATTTAGAATTTTTAAAATGTCACTATTAAATTATTGAAAATTTGAATGTTTAATTGATATTTTAATAGTTTTAATTCATAATATAAAATTAAATAAATTTTAGTATTTGAAATATAAGTAAATAGAAAACCATCCTTAGGCGTACTAATTTATACGTAAAAGCAATCATATTTCACCGACTAAAGTTAGTTTGAAATACTGGTAACCAGGACGTGCAAAGCCTACCATACCTAAATCGATAAATCCGGTGTCATGCAACTTGATAGTCAAGTGAAGTGGGCCGAGATTTTATACATCAAACTTTCTGCGTTTTAATTATGTTATATTAAATCTTATCCATATAGTTATACGAGTTTTACGTAAATAAGTGAATGAGATTTAATAAAATATGATAGAAACATCATAATTAAGAATAAAATTTAATAAAACATAATAAAAACACCATAACTAGAACAGAAAATCTGATCCCCAAATTTGATGAGTATTGAAAACAAAGGTTATACATTTAGAGTGAGCTCATGCTAATATAAAGCCAATTTTTTATTAACCGAACCAAAAATTAAACTAAAAAGACAAAAAAACTAAAATTTAAAAAGCTCAATTAATATTAGATTGTTATAAAACTGATGTTGTTAAATAAAAAATCTTTTACTTAAATTTATAAAAACTAATTAATTAATAAATTGATCGGTTTTTTTTAACATTAAATTGATCGGTTTTTAATAATAAAGATTATTAAATTAAATTAAATTAAAAAGTTAATTCAAGATTTGTAATATAAAATTGACCAAATCAGTTCGGTTTATAAAACATTGCGTAAACCAGGATAACAAGAAATGAATTATTTAGAATGTAAAATAGAAAACACGGAGTATGGAAAAATTAACTTCATTTTAATTTGATTCAAATGGTCCAAATGTTAAATCTATTATTAACAAATAATACATTTTGTTAGTAGTGCTTACGTGAAAGACATCACAAACTGAGCTGAACTAATCTCATTTTAATTCACATAAAAAACTCAAGTCAGTTATAAAATATTTATACTGATTCTAAATTAAAAAAGATCCTGAACATTAGAAACATCACAAGTTATACAAAAGACCCACCGAGAACCTAAATACCTAAACTGTGTGAACCCATCGATGCATTTTGTTGGTCTGTTCTGTATATTAATGCTAAATTTTAATAAGAATCATAATAAATATAGTGAAAAATTAATGAATATAATTATTATAATTATTTAGAACCAAAAAATGATTACTATTATATTGATTGGGTTGATAAAAATCTTAAAGAAATAAAAATTTGTTAAAATTTTATTTTACATCAAATTTTAATATAATATAATATATTTAATTTTAATATATTCTAATTAATTACAAATAAATAAATAATATTATTTTGCTAAAAAGAAAAAAAATTGTTAAATTTTTATTTTACATCAAATTTTATTATATTCTAATTAATTA
>JAOQMQ010000196.1:37596713-37612472 GCA_027563845.1 Erythroxylum subrotundum
AATTAATTGTCATTATTATTTATTATTAAGAATTTTGAAAGCATGGTTGATGTAAACAGTAAAGTAAAGTATACAGTACAGCTGTATAATATATCAATATGGATTATTTTGCAATTTTTAAAAAATTTAGGGACTATTTTTTAAATTTAAAAAATATCCCGAAACGGTACCCGGTACCGACCGGTATCGGTACAGTTCCGTTCCAGAGCTCAATCCGGTACCGAAACCGGTACGGTATTCGTAACATTGTCTCTAACTACATTAATTCATTATGAATTTTAAATTTACGAGAACACATACCTTGGAATAGCGGATATCAATAGACAGAATTCCTGGCTTGCTCGTTTTGTGAAGAGGATGACTAGAAAGCTGGGTATACCTCTCAAGAGCTGCAGTGGATGCCAATGTTGGTGGACGCTAACAAAGATAAAAGGAAAGATATAACTACTAACATTCCAATGGTTAAGCACATGTTCAAATGAAGGTGCTTCTTTGATTAGTCTTGCTGTTCAATATAAATATGTCTGAAAATCATTAATTAGACTACTTAGCGTGAACATGAAAATACCTGCCGCTTTTTACGCTGTTGAGATAAAGCTGCATTACAGTCCGTTAGCTCAGTAATGATCTCAGCAGAAGTGCCAGGACGCATTCTCTTTCCTGGTGGGTTTATATCTTTGTCCTCAGCAGCTGCGATGTTATAAACATAACATCAGTACACAGACTAAGCAATTTGATGAATGCTGAAGTGAAAAATAATATTTTGGATAGACCTCTTTTCCCATTGCTAAGAGTGGAAGCATTTTCCATAGAGGCTGCTGCTCCCAGCTGGGGTATCTGTCTTTCAGTCTGTGCAAGTAATGATCTTGCCTCATCCCTTTCCTTCTTTAGTCTAGCAATTACACGACAAGCAGCATCATGCTGCAACAATAGATACAATGAAACCAGTCCATATAGTTGGGTCAGTAAATAAGACTGGCAATACCATATTACCAATCCAATTTGAATTTATTGGAACAAAGAACAAATGTACATAAAACAGAAAATAAAAGGGGGAAAAGCAATTCCAAGGTCTTGGATCAAATGGACAGAACTAGTGAATGATAGAACCAAAACTCGTACATAAGGGATGTTGATGGAGTCTTTACTAATTTGAAATAACAAAATCAAGGAAAATTCAAGATTTTCTAATCCTCAAAACAAAGAGTTCTTCAATAGAACATAATTAGAAAGCAAAAATATAGTTAAAGTGCAACTAAGAGCAAAAATATAGCTAAAGTGCAACTAAGTACTTTCCAAACATAATAATTAGAAATGTAAAAGACAATTAGGTACTCCAGATTTGATATGCAGAACGCAAATTATCAGAAGAATGGGAAAAGAATTGGTCACATCAAAGTTTATTATGCAACCAAGACAATCTAGTCCAATCGCTGTAAACAAAAGCTTAAAGGACAAGAAAACTATACACCATAAAAGGAGAAGGACAAAGGAACTTTATCATATATGTAAAATTTAAAGAGTTTTTAGTTATCAGATTCACAAGAACTGGCTTGGTTTTCTTTTCATCTCAAAAACAACACTTAGGTGTCTCAGTTCCTTCATGAAGAAGGCAATATTGTTAATCGGTATACTAAATTTGAGAATTAACATGTGTGAAAAATAAAATACAACACTATATTGATGGTCATTTCCCAAAAATACCAATGTCTCATCAATTTAATGCCATGAGAACAATTTGCAGGCTATTGCAAACCTGCATTTCACTTAGATGTCCTGAAACCACTCGAAGAAATAAAAACGTCGAATAGAGTCAAAAGCCAAGCTCCAAAAACTTATTGAAAAAGCAGTTTTAGCTCTGATAAAGTTGAACGCCTAAAGTACTAGAGTGCCAAACTCTCATAAAGGCATAGTAAACCTTGACTCAATATTCCACAACATGAAGTCCAAATAAGCATGTTACTGAAACAAAAATCACTTAAGAAACTATTGAACTAGTAGATGGTAGGTCGTTGAGGTTTACCACATTTCAATGAGGACATAAATGGTTTATGACCAAAAAGGCCGTTTCAAAAGCAGTTATAACAGAACAGTTAACATAACATTTTTGCACCATATGCGACATTGTAAATGCATTGCTCTAAAATAGATAAGAGGTTACACGCTCAAAGTCTAAAAGCAACGTTAGTCAAGTTGTCCAGTAGGAATATGACGGGGTGGAAAAAGAAGTAACAGGTTTACCTGGTATAGTGCATGACTTAGCTCTTGCCTTGCAGTATGCAATTGTTGCTCCAATGCAAAATTGGATAGCATCAGTCCATCCCATTCCTATAATAACAAAAAACATGACTAAGCCAATTGCTACAACATGTAACAGCTTTGTAATAACTGATTAAGGCATCTTATTAGCTCCAACAAGAATTTGACTGTGACAAAATCCAACCCTACTATACGCAAATAGAAAATAGTGCACCCAAAAAGGTAGGAGATGAGAGACGCCTACGTTTTGGAACATCCCAAGCATCCCAGGGATGCTAGCAGTCTGTACAGTTTTCGGTCTCACAACCTACAAAAGTAAAAAAGGCAACACAAACAGGGCATTTGAGGCTGAGGAAGAAGACGTAAGATTGGGAAAATGAAACCTTAAGAAGCCAAAAAATAAAAAATTGAGCAACAAATGAATGTAACCTGGCCTGTTTTGAGGGGAATAATGTCATCCAAGGTAAGTGGTTCTCCAGTTATTGGACATTTTCCATAATCCTACAAACAATTAACAAATATCTGTAGATATTCAAAAAAAAATAAAACAGTTAGTAAATAGAGTAGTTGTGATGAACAAACCGAAATGTATCTATGGATTAAACGTTTCTCGTACACAAGGCCAGAACTCTTGGAGACGACTGGTTCTTCCGGCACTTCGCCGGAAACTGCAGGGTAAAGAAACTAGAACAAATTAGATCTTCCATTAGAAAACAAAAAATCAAACCTAACAAAGAGTGAGAGAGTAAGTCACTTGAGCAATGCATTGTAGGAAGAGAGAGTATGAACAGGGTAAGTAGGGTTTGAGTGGGAAGCTATGGGGAAGTGAAAAAATAAATGAATGGTGAAGAGCAGAGCCGAGGAGAAGAAGAAGAAAGAAGAAGAAGAAGCGGCAGCGAGCGTCAAAAAGAGAGGTTTTACGATTCCCGATTCAGTACCAATTGAATCTTCCAGGATCCACAGTTAAAAGACCCAATTGGTTGTCATGGATCTGAAAGCTCATTTCTTCAAATACAAATTATCTATGTTTCACTGAATCGGCCCTAAGTAAGCTGAAAACCGGCCCTGACCTAAAATAATAGAGTAAGCTGCTTACAGTGAGACTTTTGTTAGTATAACTTTTTTTTTAAGACCTTTTTTTATAAGAACTTTTTTAAAAAATTAGCTGACTATTTAGTTGTCATTTAAAAAGGAGTTTTTTTTAAAGAGTTTTAGACAATAGACTATTTGGCAACATAAAAATAAAAGTATTTTTAATTTAAAATATATTTTATTTTGTAATAAAAATTATTTATGCATATAAATATTATTTAAAGTATATTAAACAATATGTAAAGCACAATATATTAATTATTATATAATTTTAAACCATAGGAAATATAAATAAAAATATATCTGATCAAATCTTTTATATAGATTATAACATAAATAAACTAATATCAAAAAATATTAAAACATATAAAAAAACTAAATAATATTATATAAATCTCAAAATAAATATTCAAGTTGAGTAAAAAGTTAAATACATAATAAACGGAAAGATGAGTTTGTGGGTATTATGAAAATTATGTGTAAAACAAAAGAACAAAAAAGACTAAAAATAGACTCGTTAATTGATATTAAAATTTCATCTGAAAAGATGTTTTTTTGGAGAAGCTCCAAATTTGAGCTTTTTTAAAAGTTATATTTTTACTGTCAAAATCGTATTTATTAAAGAAATATTTTTTATTTTACAACAAAAACCTGTTTTGTTTTGTTCTTTTTTTTTAGCAGAGAAAGATATTTGTTTTTTTTCGGTTAAATCATCCGGTATTCGATCCCACACGGATAATCGACTAATCCGGATTCGAGCCGGATAGGACCATGCCTGGCAAAGCTCTCCCTCACAAGTGCAACTTCATTCTCAAGACTCGAAACCGAGACCTTAGTTAAGGAGGGAGGAGCCCCAACCACTCTACCACAGCACTTGCGGGTAGAGAAAGATATTTGTTGGCTTTCCAAAAAGGTCGTTGAAAGAGACACCAAGTGTGGTTTGATAAGACCTCTTGGAACCTAGTGATTGCTTTCCAAATAGTGTTTTACTTTTAACACAGGAGGTTATGTTATGTAGACAAAATTCTGAAGTATGATTGCTTTTTACGTTAAGAGCATTTCACATCTCATATTCAGTTTAAATGCTTTTCACGAATTCTCCACTACACGTACATCATAATCAAAGGCTAGATAAACCATTAAGAGTTCGTACTTTGACTATATCCCATTCCAAACATTTAAGATTCCACCAAGAACTTGACTTTGAAAATAATGTTGGACCAATTAGTATCTTGTAAATTAGAAGACGTTGACCACTCCAATCATCATCGAATATGATTTCACTGCTCATTTCCATAATTCCATACAAACTCCACAAGTTTGTAATACTGCATTCAGGTCTTTATATTATAAATAGTATTATGAATTGGCAATTTCATAGTTTTCAATTCAGTTATTCAATATTTACTGTAATTATTGAATTATGTTTAAAAAAAATCAAAATGTACACAATTAAAAATAACATGCCTATGAAATAATAAGCAAAAGACATTAATGAAAAATCTTAAGTAAAATTTATGAATAGAGTTTAGAATATTTAACAATTATGGAATTAAAATAAAAAATAATGTAGAGATAAAGTTTAGAAGTATGGTTGTCCTTAATTAAACAATATATTAATCAATTATAGGGTTAATTAAAAAATTTAAACTTTATTTAATATTGCAATTATAGCTCGAACTTTAAAAGTGACAATTAAATATTTGAACTTTTTTTTTCTCAAATCTAAAATGACGTTAGTATTTCCGTTAATAGAACTGACGTAGCAAATTACGTCAGATCTATTTTTAGTCACATAAGATAATAGGCGAAATGGAATGTAACTTAAAACCTATATATATTTTAACATATGGCTCATTAAATAATTATGGATTTAATAATAGTAAATGTTAACTCATGATTGGTCAATTTGACAAAGGAAGATAATGTTGATTAATTAAGATAAGATTTTATTTTAAACGTACCGTTTGATGGTAATGGTTCAAAGATATCTTTATTTAATTTGAAATCGGTCCTCTTTTTCTCCTATATATACAAATCGGTTTATTTTCATCATAAAAAAGCATAATTATTGAAGGAAAGAGAAAAGGAACAAGTTTCTGCTCTACCTATTATTTTATATGTTTGGGCGAGGGAAATATTAATGTTAAGTTAAATTTATAAAAAATTAAAATATTTAATTATTATTTTTTAAATTTTAGATTATAATTATAAAAATAAGTAAAGTTTGAATTTTTTTAATTAACTTTTAATTATATTATCAATACATATATGAAAAAATTCTTATGCTTAAGGAAATGGATTGTATTTAGGCAAAATAAAAATAGCAAAGGAGAGAAAGATCCTGTATCATTGACCAAGTCCATCCATAACGGTACGCACCTGATGGGGGCAAAAAGTATGTCCATACTCAAGAAATGAAGAACAAGAAGATTTTTATCTACGAAACTCAAAACTCGGCCTGCATGTTCCATTTGTTGTAATCTTACTGGATGAGAGAATGTCTGAGAGAGACAGTGACCCTCGTCGTCCGGATTGGAGCTTAACAAGTCAGCAGAGTTTTGGTAGTGGATAATCCAAGACGCCACGTGTCAACAACCCAGAAAGCCTGCACGCAGACACATGTGAGGAAAAAATCCAGAGGTCAGGCGATGTCGTCGCGTTGACACAAAGAGAGAGTCTCTCCGACTGGCAACACCCTCTAAGAAGGAAAAGCCGTATTCTTTCTTTTGGTCTTCCTATATATATTTACTAAGTTTAGGATCCCCTCCTGTCCCAGTCTCTCCGATTTCTTAGCTTTCTCCAAGTTACAAACTTGTACGTCGTTGTTCTTGTCTGTTCCTCTCCAACACAACACAACACAACACACCTCTCTCTCTCTCTCTCTCTCCAGCTAATTGCTTTCCGTCTTGTCTTTGATTTTTTTCTCGAGTGTGTGTGTGTTTGTTTTCTTTCTGTTTCTTGTTTTAATGATGGAACGTTTGGTTACATTAGTTTGGTTCATTACATATTTGAATCAGCTAGCTAAGCACAGTTGTTTTCAAACCTTATCTATTACCAATTTAAGCCAGTGAATTAACAACCGAAAAAGAAAAAAGAACTGTTTGATCCGGTTAAGTTTCTAGTACTCTAAAACCAACGTTTCCGACAAGAGAAAGACAAAAAAGTTCGAGGATGTTGCAGGACGTAATCCAGCCGCCGGAGAAGGTATCTTCTTATTGACATATTCTTAATCAACTGATCTATCGTGTACGTTGTTGTTTCCATAGGCTTCGGAAGCTTCTGTTTCTGTATAAGATCTTCGTTCTCTTCCTGGGAATGCTTTTAATGACTTAAAGCTAAAACTATCATGTTCAGGATTCGTATGTGGTTTGTTTTTCTGCTTTAGAAATGCATGTTAAGCATGCATAGTAATTATTAACGTACGTGATTCCTTTCTGGTATGGCTTGCTTCCCAGTTTTCTGCATTATTTCCCTCTGTAGTTGTCCAATCAAGACATGGATAGACAAGCACTCTTTAGAGTTTTTGAGAAGCGGAAAAGTTCTTCACATCTTCGCTTTTAATTCATACAGAATCTTGTTTCAAGCATCTTTTTATATATCCTGAACTCAATCGCAGATTGCGTAGCCACAGGATGAGATGCTTTGTGGTAGTTACAATCATGAATTAGTAGTCTGTCAAACTCTTCTTTTTGGTCTTTGAAGACCATCCATTTCTAGTATGAAGAAGACGATGCTTCAAACTGGAATAAAGCATTCCCTCCACTGTCGTTTTCTGGAGTGCATCGTAACCTAATGTAGTAATCAAGTTTATACCTTTTGGACAACTTCGCCATTTGATTATCATCAGGGAATATGTATGCTTTCACAGTTCTAGTTGAGATTGTTCTCCTTGTTGTTCCTTATTTGACCGACTGAATTGCATAACTTTCGCACGGTTTGTGATTGGTACTGTCAATCGCAATTGAATTCCAGTTGTTTGCTCTAACTTGGGTATTTTATACCCAGAAATCATCCTAATTAGTAGGGGCTTCTTTTGCCAATCTCGGCCAAAACAAGTTCCTACACGTCACGTGAAGCATTGATGCACATCTTTTGCTAATTACTCTTAAAGTGTTCATTGTGATAATGTTCTCTTTTGAAGAATTTATGTGTTCTTGTCAAATAGAGAAACAGGTATGGTCTCAAGATAGATGAAGTCCCACAATGAATTCTCTAATTTAAGTCACCACATTGAGACATGCCAGTGCTTAGTTGACACCTAATGCACCGAAGAGACTCTTTCCTATACATGACATGAACATTAAGACTAAGGTCAGATGTGAGGAAAGATCGTGGACATTGTGAACAGACACATCGCATCTGATCAAAAGATTAAGAATATGATCCCAACTGAAAAAACAAATTATATAGTGTGCCTAAAGGCAAGGCTGTTCCTTAATTCTTATGTGGGATGTTATAAGTTAGTTTTACAAATCACGGAGTCAGTTCTTAGCATATATATGCATGATCATAACATCTGTCTTTACTGTTCTACAGGATGATGCTTCGAGCCCAATTAGTCTTCAGATTCTGGATTTCTGTGATCCTGAATTCTTCCAGGAAACCCTGCGGAACTCAGAACTCACATCTACCTCAAGATGCTACGATGAAAATTCTTCCTACACTACTAAACTTTCAGTGCCACCTGATATAGAAAAGTTCAACAGCTTCCAAGATAACTGTGCTAGTTCTAACACAGCAACACCCACAACTACCACTGCTACGGGTAGCACCACCGCGTCTAGCGCCACTACAACCACAACTGCCAACACCAACAACATGAACAATGGCAATAGTAACAATCTGTCCTTCATTTTCGATTCACCTCCAGATGAACTCGATAACGACATTTCTGCTTCCATAGACTTCTCTCCATCCCAAACATTTCCTGTCCCTGAATTCATCACTCCTCAACAAGACCAGTTTGAGTTCTCTTCCTTACAACCTCAGCTCTCACTAACAGATGTCGTGTCTGGTGATGGATTTCAACAGTACCATACTAACACTGTCATACCACTCATGGCACCACCATTGACGTCAACTTTTGAAGAAGATTGCCTGTCTTCAGTTCCTTCTTATGTTCCGTTGAATGCTTCATCACCTTCTTGTAATTTCCTTGGTCCTTCAATGAGTGCATACATGGCTGCTGGGGCCATGACTGCTGCATTATCTGCTGATAGTACAGGATTATTCCCAGGTGGCGCAATAATTGGCCACGACTTACATCTTCAGGAATTGGAATACCACGGTGATAGTGGTGGATTCTACTGTCCTGATTCAATTCAGAGAGTGTTCAATCCAGGCGACCTACAGGTACTACCATCTATGAGCAAACTATATCTAACTTGTTGATATCTATATTCATTGCTTTACTTGCATTTTAATTTGGAAGGCACTTAGCAATGAAACTCAACAAATGATGGGTGGGACTGGGAGTTCGACTCCATTAGCGTCAGAAATTTCAAGTTTGGAGGACGCAACTTTCAAGGTGGGCAAACTCTCAGTTGAGCAAAGGAAGGAAAAGATCCATAGGTACATGAAGAAAAGGAATGAAAGAAATTTCAGCAAGAAAATCAAGGTTTTGCCTCCTATCTCCTGTCTCCTGTCTGCTCTTAATGCATGCACATGTGGAGAGATTTGATAAGTTTTTTAGCAGTAAATCGATAACATGGTCACAAACATATCAATGTTTTAACTTAAATGATTTGATAACTTTTAACTTATTGAAGAACATATGCCTGAAGTCTGAACCGTGTCTGTTCTTAGTACTAATGGTTGAATTAAACTTCCAGTACGCCTGCAGAAAGACATTGGCGGACAGTAGGCCTCGAGTAAGAGGAAGATTCGCTAAGAACGATGATTTTGGAGAAACCCCTCGAGCTGCTTGCAGTAATCATGAAGAAGAAGAGGATGATGAAGTAGTTTCAGAACTCCCAAGCATCTAATTTTTTTCAATAGATTATGTTGGTTTTCTCCATTATCCTTTTCTTGCGGTTTTTGATTTTTTCTTAAATCCTACGCAGGTGGTGGTGAAAGAAGAAGATGATATGGTTGATTCTGCAGATATATTCGCTCACATCAGTGGTGTCAACTCTTTCAAGTGCAACTATTCTATCCAATCCTGGATTTGAAAACATAGCTCTTTTCAAGACTCAAAATCATGCTTGACTACAATTTTGCTGGACCCTGCTTCACCTAGGAGTTCCATCTTTCTGGGTTGATAAGGAAACTGAATAAAGTGGGTCATATTATATTGTTATAACTTGCATATATGTCAGACTGAACCATAAACAAACTCAAAAACAAAAAAGAAAAGTTAATCCTTTACAATCTGTACCCTTCTGTGGCACCTAACACAGCCATAAGAGTACTAGTTTGAGCAAACTTTCTGCGATATTGAAGTTGCTCTTTTCCTTTTTTTCTTTTATCTGGTGTAACTGACAATGTTAAGTCACATTTTACCAAAAACCTTCTTTCAGTTCAATCACATGCTATGAATTCATTTCTCTGGATGCTTTGCCCATCCCATACATGCTTTTTTATTGCTTAAAAACGACGAAGAGAACTTTCTTTACGACATAACCTTTTTGGTGCACAGTAATGGAGGAGGAGATGGGCTTCTGTAAGAGAAGGCCTTCTCTTTTAGTAGAGCAAGAGCTTGGCAAGCAAGGCATATTATGCACGATCGCCCTCAAACCTTGAAATAGTAAACTTGCCAGGGATATAAACTTGTCTAGTCCCATCACAACTTGTCCCATTTGCCTAGAAAATGCTTCACGTATTGTTCTTTCCTTTTTTTCACTTCATTTTGTTATGTACATGCAATTTCAACCTTCAATTTCAACCACTCCAACCTTCCTAGGAATTAGGTGAAACCTGAAATGTTTAGGCTATTATTTTTAGGTAGTTGTTACCCATTATTGCTCATTGACCCCAACCATTGACATAATTGTTCGTGACAACATATATTTAAGAAAAAAAAAATTAGGAGAACAGACGTAAATATCTTATATAATTTAAGGAACATTTTAAAATTCTCAAAATTTATAATTTATAATTTTATAGAAAAATCCTCCCTTTTATACTTTAATTAAAAAATAACGGCAAAATGTAAGCGACATAAACATCGTACATGTGCTAATTAAATGACACTAATATAGTAACTCAACTTATTTTTTAAACCCAACTCAAATCAATTAAACTTGATTTAAATTAATGGTTTAAGATACTTATAATAAATTATTAATTTAAGTCAAATTTAATTAATTTAATTTAAACTTAAGAATTTGATTAAATCCTTATACAAATAGTATTAAATTGGTATACGTGTGATATTTATGTTGCATATATTTCATCGTTATTTTTAATAAAAATTAAAATAAAATTAAAAATATAAGAAAATTTTCACATTTTTAAAAATTTTAAGAAATTTTTAAAATCTTTCTTAAACTATAAAGGAGTTTCATACCTTTATTATTTCTTTCATTAAATTTTTAAAAAACAATGCATACATAAAGAAGGTCTTTTTGACTAATTATATTAGATTCTCCGTACGTTTTCATTTTGAAAAGAATTACTTATTTTTAAAATTGACTAGTTATTACATTATTATTTTATAATTTCAACATAATATCATATTATAATTTTCTTGTACTTAAACCAATATTAAAATAATATTAGATTATAAACTTAATTATATATATAAAGTCTTGTAATTTTTACTCATGGAATGGTACCTTGTGGTACTAATTTCGGCATCCTCGAAATATAACGCCCATAGGGGGTGGTTGAGTAAGGGCCATGAGGTCAAAAGATTCTGTGTTCGAATTGCTTATTTACGTTTTCTTAATTGAACCTATCGTATAGGGCTTATCTAATGCAGAGTACGCAGTTAGCGTAATTTGCAGGTTGTTGCGTTAATTCGAATATTTACCCAGTGCACATCAAAAGAATAATAATTGTGGGTTCTTCTGTTTAAAAAAAAATCTTTAAAATATGAGGATTTACTATTTGATATCTTTTTGTAGACCGAGCTTTGAATTGATGACGACGAGAAAAAGAAAATACAAAGGGATACTCTTAGGCATACTTTGGTGGTAATTAGATGCTGATACCTAAGATATAATACTTATTATTATTTTTTGTTTCCTTTGTATAGCTATAATAATATGGGACATCAAAAGCAACAAAACACTAACTGGCCGACAATACAGGTAAAATTAACCCCATCGTCAATCACTCTAATACAGCCAACGCCTCCATATTCAATACGGTCATGATACTGATGTTAGAAATTGTTCAACATTATTTAAACCTAAAATAAAGTAAGCTAACTTTTAAATTTAAGAATTTGATTTGATTTGTTTTCGAACGGTATAAAAGTGTGAAAATAAAAACACTAAAGAGGTGCTTGGTTGAAAAGTTTAAGAAAGATTTAATGAGTAAGAAATGAAAAACGAATGGTTGGTTGATTATTATGATTATAAGAACAATAATTTGATATCAACCTTTTAGAGATTACTCTGTACCCCTCAAACATCAAAGAAATGAAAATTACCCCTAAATTATGGGTCAGTGTTCTTGTCACGCCTGTTACAAAAGTATAGGTAACAAAAATGTTAGTATAAAGTTCGATGAAATATTTTATTTGAATATAGTTATACTAATTGATAAATTAATAAGTATTAATGAAAAATATGCCTAAATAATTGAACTAAAACAAATATGTATTAAATAGTTCAAGAACTTCTTTTTTCTAAAATATGAAAATAGATTGCCAACATTAAAATGTTTCAATAAATGAAAATGAAGGTAAGTATTAAAAATAAAGTCTTTTCTAGTTACATAATAGTTATGTAAATGAACTTTATTTACCTTAAATAGTTTTTGAATTGCTTTATAATTAGAGATGCAATGGACGGACTCATGAATTGGTTTTGCTATTTTTTAAAAAATTAAAAATATAAAATAATTTTTATAATTAATTTCGAACCTAGATTATCCGTGTCTAAGCTTAGCTAAGGTCCAATTCTTTTAAACAAAACGATATTTTTTTTCTTAGAAGAGTTAGATTTTGGACCGTTCGAAGAGTAAGCTTAGCCCATGAGCTGACCTATTAAAATATGTATCAAACTAATCCACCCTTTTAAACCGTATTTAAAGAACTATTGGAAATAAATTCTCCTCTTCCTAAAATATTTTATTGCAGGAAGTTTAATAAACACATGGATTATGTCTAAAGCAAACCATCAACATCCTCGACAATGCAGATGATCTCATACGGACGTCTTGATCCACACAAACAACCCACTACCGATTCGAATCAAATCACTTCTAAAGAAAAACCCAAACGTCAACAACGTCTCAATAAAAAATTATGCTAAAATACAAAGCGTAAAAGCTGAAGTAATACACAATCTTATATGTAATATTTTATTTAACTACACGAGGAAAGTACTAGAAGACCTATGACAATAACCAAAAATTTCTCATTTTAAAAAAATATATGTAACAAAAATTTTCTTATGAAAGATTTTTTATTAGGATGTCTCTGTGCATTAAAATTTTTTATTGCCGATCATGTCCATGCCTGATCTCGGATAAGGGCTACGTGGATATCCGCCTAAGATTCATTCTCATAAATAATAAAATGAAATAAATAAGGCTTATTTTTGACCTCGTAAAAAATAACAAAAGTTTCATATTTTATTTTTTAATTTTTTATAAAAGTCTAAAAATAGGCAAATATAAGAGCTCATTTTTTCACTTTACTCAGGGCCTATAAAATATTAAGAATAAACTCATATTTGTTGTAAATTTTAGCAGCATCATATAATTCTTAATCACCTTCTTCTAATTCTTCTTAAGCAGCGTCTGAGTAATTCTTTTTAACATGTTCTAACCACTTAATTCTGTCTTTCTTAATTTTTCAATAATCAAATTACTTCAACTTATTAGAAATTTATTTATGTATTTATTAATTAGTTTTTAGTTTAATAATTTAAAGAATGGGAGATTAAAAAATATATTAAATATTTATATTTAGAATGCCGTAATTTAGGAATATTTTAACATATTTCACATTCGTAGAAAATAAGAAAAGTCGAGAGATTGAGTACCTGCCTCGTAATTGATGTCCACACGATATGCAAGCCAATCAGGGAAGGAAGTGAACAGTTAGTTAATTGTCCGTTCCTCGGAGTTTATTATTAAACACAAATCAACTTCAAAAGGATTAGGTATGAAGTCGAATAAAATAGACATTTCCTTATGCAATATAACGACAAAACTGGCCCGCGTTTTTCAATTAGTTTGTTGCGTAGACGACTCCACATCTTCATCCTGATTCAAGAATTTGGAAAAAAAGTAAGATACCTATATTGCATAAACACATGCAGATTGTCATATATTCTTCTTTGGTTTCTTTTTGTTTGTCGACAACCGCAGATTTACCCCTTCAGATCCTCTATCTCATTACTCCTCTCGTTCGATCTTATTTGACCTACGTAAATAAGTAGCTAAGATTAAATAAGATAGGGTTGGGATATAAATAATGGGACAAAAGATCATGTCCTCAGATTTACAACAATACCTAATACGCGGAATATATAGAAGTTCAATAATACGTAGTTTTATTTTTAACGAATATATATATTAAATAAATTAATACAATTTTTATTATTAGATAAATGAGATGATATATTTAAGAGATAAATATAAAAGATATTTTTTAACAATTTTTAAATGAGTTTTATAAATTTTAAAACATTAAAAATTTCAATTTAGTAACTAATAGATCAAAAAGTTATTTATATTAATATAATTAATAGATAAATATTTGCGTAATATTTAATGATATAGGAAAAACAATTTTTTGACCTGATTTATTCGAGTTTTCAAAATTAATTATTATATTAAAAATTAAAATATTAATTTAACTAATATTTATAAATTTTAAGTTGGTAAACAGAAAAATAATCTCTACTAATTAGAATATTTTGTAGTAGGTTAGATTGAGAAATATTATTCTATTGAGTAATTGGACTGAAATTTAATGATTTCAATGTATTAATCTGTTAGTCTTTTCTTTTATGTGAATGACTCTTTTAGGCCATCTCCAACCATTCTACTAAAATTTTACACCAAATTTGATGTAAAAGAGAATATTTCAATAATCTTTTTATACTAAATTTAGTGTTACGCCAACCATTCTTCACCAAATTATTTTTAAAGAATGCACCATAATAATTTAGTTATTAACTAAATTAATTTTTATTTATACAATATTTTTATTTATTTATTTATAAAATTAAAATAAAATCACTATTCTTAATTAATTAATATAAACTTTATATTAAATTAATATTATTTAACAAATATAATAAATATTATTGCAAAAACAAATTAATAACATACACAAATATAATAGTAATTTATTTTAGTTTAGTTGTAATTTCTAATATTTTCGTTGAGTTTTAATTTTTTAAATCAATGTTGCAGTTTAAATTTATATACATTTTATTTCAAATTTAATTTTTGTTCTTAACATATTTTATTAATGAATTTATAACACTTATAAATAAGAATTATAAATAAATATTTAAAATAAATTTAATATTATATTCAATATTAGTATCATTTTAAATGTCTCAATAAGATCTTTGTAATGATATATTTTGTGTAAAGTAATATATATTTTAAATTTAATTAATTAGTAAATTATGTAATTAAATCAAATTGTGAGAAGGATATAAAAGAAATATGTTAAAAAGAAAATAGATAAAATTTTATTTTTACAACTTTTGGTATATATTCATTACACCATTTTGGTTTTTTTTTTTTAGAGTGATTTTATTACTCCAAAATACTAAATTTAATGTTTTAGTGTGTTGGTTGGAGATAGTCTCGGAGAAAGACGCTATGTATGGAAATAGAAAGGGACGAAGTCAAAAGTAAAGAGAGGGGCCAAAGTGCACATGCATTCTCTGCTCATTTGTGTCAGCCACACTCTATGTGCGTGGAAAGTCAAGAGTCAGAGATTCTCTAAAACAATAAATGTATATATGTATATAAATATTTTTTTATTGTTAAATAATTTTTATTTACTTAATTATTTACCGTGTTAGTTTTTACTTTTTTTCATCTGTGAACTGCATCATTCATATCTTGTTTTATTTACACGTGAGTTTATCAGAAACAACCTCTCTTTTATATATGGGTAAGATTGTATACTATTAAATCTCTCCAAATTTCGCTTAATTACGAGATTTCGGATTGGGTGATGATGATGATTTTTATAAATATATATCATTTGATTTATATATTATAATTTTAAAAATATCATTGTTATTTGAGATATTTGAGCTT
>JAOQMQ010000196.1:37614829-37638494 GCA_027563845.1 Erythroxylum subrotundum
CGTTTATCTTAAATCAACCATTAGATATGCTAACAACCAATCAATTAAAAAAATAACTGATTGATTATCTACTAAACGAGACTTTAATAAAACATGATAAAAATAGAGTAACAACTGATTGATTATCTACTAAACGAGACTTTAATAAAACATGATAAAAATAGAGTAACTGAAACTGAAGATTTGATGTATTTTTAAAGGAAGCTTCAAAAGCGTGTCATTAATTGGCATATAGCAGAAAAGTAAGTCCAAATAATACCTCTCCATTGTTGTCAATTTTAGGCTTGCGTGAGGTTCACATGAAAATGGTTATCTTATCTTGTCTTCTTTCGGAAATTTATAAGTAATAATTTAGTTTATGAATTATTAGAAATTAATGATTACAAATTTAACTTCTTCTAAAAATTTATTATTTTACATATGATTTGTGATAAAACAATTTAATAATCGAAAATAAGTATACAAATTAGTCATATTTGTAATGATTGAAAATTAGATTTATGTCAAAAAATTTTAAAAATATTAACATAGAATTTTTTATAATCAATAAAATATTCTATGTTAAGTATTCTATGTTAAGACCCTAGATCTCGTACCTCAACATGACTTCAACTAGATGTATATCGTGTCAAAAATGTGATAATTTATTTATTATAAAACTTTATTAACAAGAGAATTTATAATTTATAATTAATCTCGACTTGTACAATTTTTTATACAAAACTTTGTTTATAAATAGAAATTTGAGACAGACAATTATTATATGTTATTTAAAAAATGATATTTAAATTAATTACAAGATTAAATTAAATTATTCATAATTTATTAATAATAAATCTTAAATTATTTATAAATTTTATTAATAATTAATATTGAATAATTAAGTAGTATATATTTAATTGATAGAAATTAAATTATAAAAAATAAAACATGAAGTTTTCATAAGTTATAGAAATTATAAGCCGTCAAAATTAAAAACAAAAACTAATTTTATAGAATTTTAAAATAAAAGTAAAAACAAAATAAGCATTTCACATTCGCATTTTTTATTTATTAAAAATTAGATTTATGTCAAAATTTAAAAGGTTATGAACATAGAGTTTTTTTGTAATAAATATTTTGTGTTAAGAATATGATAATTTATTAATTATAAAATTTTATTAATAAGAAGTTTTTAATTTATAATTAATCTTTTCTACAAAATCTTAATTTTTTATTTTTTAAATAATTTCTTAATATAAAATTATCAAATAAAAATAAAGCTCCTTAATGTCCGCCGGCCTGTCAAGCAGTAAATAAGTGCATAAGAAGAATATGAGAATGAACAATCACAAACAAACATACCCTCTCTCTAAACCAACGCCTAAATTAAACTCGAACTCCGAACTGCAGAGTCAAACAAAAGGCATGTAGAGACAGGCAACTATTAATGTTTCATACGTACTTGTCGTGTTGCTTTATCCTCTCTCTCACGTGTCTCAGAAACCAAAAGTTGTTTGCTTTGTAAGAATCGTCACCCATTACAAGGATTGAAGGAAAAGGAAAAAAAAGAGTCCATTTTCCGCTTGATGCTTCTCTCAACTATATAGCAAGTGGCACTTTTTAGTGGAGGCTATGTAGTGGACTCCTGTATCTATCGTGCTCAACAGCTCATTTTTTTCCTCTAACTTTTCTTTTTTTCACATTTTTTTTCTTCATAGCTATGATTATCTTCCTGCCTCATCTGGGATTTTGAGTTGTCCCAA
This sequence comes from Erythroxylum subrotundum, assembly GCA_027563845.1. Taxonomy (NCBI): domain Eukaryota; kingdom Viridiplantae; phylum Streptophyta; class Magnoliopsida; order Malpighiales; family Erythroxylaceae; genus Erythroxylum; species Erythroxylum subrotundum. The sequence continues at coordinate 37,616,575 of JAOQMQ010000196.1, forward strand.
AAAAATGTGATCTTTCCTCCATATTTTCTCAAAAAGATTTAGAGAACCAGAAACCCCGATTTAGTCCTTTAATGGGTCCTACACAGAACCTGGATTTGGTGGGGTGAGTGCTAAAATTCAACAACAGACGTGCCTCACATCCACACTGCGATGATCCATTATACGCATTAAGCCTCCCCACTACTTCTGTTTCAGTTTACTCTTTCCTCTCTCTTTCTAGAAATCTTTAAAGGACAGTGACTAATAATAGTTGATTACCTTTTGTTGGTCAAGGGGACATTTTGCTCAGAACTTGGCATTCTTAGCAGTTAAATGTTTTTTTCTTTTTTCTGGTCAGTTAACTCTGTTTTTCTGAAGATAAGCTCACACTTGGTGCTTAATTAAGTATACTTTCTTGGGAATCAAAGTGTTACTGAAATGGGTTTGGCTCCTCGGATCCGTTTCTTCTGGTAAGCAAAAGTTGGCTTCTTGTCTGTCAAAAATATTAGGTTCTTGCTCCTTTTTTTTTTCCCCTGTGTGATAGTAAAGTTGCAACTTTTTATTTTTTGGCCTGTTTCTGTTTTTTTGGTGTAGAATCTAGTTAGTTGGTTGTTTGATTTTTGAATAGTTGAGCATAGTTTGTTGTCCATGAAAAGGCAATAAGAAGAAAACCCGATTTGCTTGGTTCTGCTTTTAGAGTTTTTGTTTCGATCATTTTAAGGTGCCTTGTTTTCTGGTTTAGAATCGTGTGTGAGAGAGAGCGATGGAGGGAGATTGCGTCGAGTAGTCGAGTTGCATACAAGAGCTGAACTTAAATTTGTTTTCCATGGTAGTTTGTACTATCTCTTCCTCTCATGATTTTTCTTTACTCTTAATTGGAGCTTCTAGACTGCAACTTATGAGCTTTAAAAGTTTTTCAATCATGTTCATTCATTTTCTTCGCTCCATTGCTTCATCTGCTGTTTAGTTTCATTTTGTAATCTAACTTTTCTTGCAATCAAAACTGTGGGGTTGAAGACTTTCCTCGTTACTCCTTTATGGGTTTGCGTCATTATCAGCTCTATTGCTTGTTTGCTTATTCCACATAGGAGATAGGGTAAAGTAAAATCAACCAAAGAGGAAAGTTCTTTGATGTTGTTCACATGGAAAGTAATTACAACTTCAATATTTACATATATACCTACAAATTTTCTGAGCTATGATGCCTTTGGTTTTCCCATTTCTACGTTCTCTCTTACTCAAGTCTCTTACGTCTGTCTTTATTTCTGTTATTCATTAGTTTTCTTTCCAAAAATTGTTATCATCTTTTGTACTTTGATAGTGATAGGTATGGCGTGAGCATTCTTCTTTTTCCTATTTCTTTTCCCAATATTTGATGCTAACCCTTCAAGTTACTTTCCAGATTCGTTTTAGGTGTGAACTGGACGAGAAGATACTTTTCTAGCGCGTAACCTTGCAAATTCACAACATGCTCTATTAGAGTGGTGAAACGAGATGGAGGATAAAATTGTTGTTAAAGCTCAGAAAGATGATAACTGCGGAGGAAACACAGAAGTATGGAGCAGTAGCATTTCCAAATCCAAGTCCAAAAAGTTGGTGAGAAGGGTGAACTCACAGAATTCTCTGATTTTAAATTTCAAGCAATTTCAACGAAGTCAAAGTTATATCAAGGAGTCTTTCCTTCAAAGAAATCGTATCTTAGGCAGTTGGATTCCAAAGCATGTGGTGTCTGCAGATGAGAAGTATTTTCGTCGATGCCTGGAACTCATGCATATTAGTGCTTCAAAAACAGCTGCATATGACATCTCTTTGAACTGGAACAGTGAAAACATGAGCTTTATGGATGATGGTCTGGATCCAGCTAAAGTAGGATGTAACAGTGCATATGATTTGGCTGGAACTGGTTTTGACAGTCCATTAGCAGCTGCAACTGGTAATGTTCTGATTAGTTCTTCAGGGCAATGGATTGTTGGCTCCATTATGGGTAGCAAGAGCATGGTAAATATCCTGAAGAATCCTTTGTTGGAAAAATATGGTGCTTTTGATGATGGAGCCAATTTCAAAGAAATGGTGTCCAATGATGTTAATCAATCAATATCATACAATTTTATGGAGTCTCCGATCTGGATGAGTAATTATTCTTCACACAAGATGGATAAAGGAGTACCTTTTCCAAGAATCCATAAATATGGACCTGACACTTTGCATGAAAGGCTTGTTTCTATTTCAAGCACAAATTCTACATGTTCTGACCAGCCGTCGTCTTCTCTTTCCGACACTACTACTCAAGGAATGCTCCAATGCATTTGCAAGGGTAGCAACCCACATTTTGTTTTCTCTGTCGATGACCAGAAGGTGGTCTATGTTGCAAACTTGTTGGAAACTGAATCAATGGACTGTATGTACTTGTTCCATTCAAAAAAGGGTGGTCAAAGGGAACATGAGATCCATGATAATGATTCTCACCTTGTAGGAAAGATGAAAATATCAACTTCTTTTACTTTCTGCCCCAACAATTGTAGAATTATGCAGAGAGAGTTTGTCTTGTTTGGTGGTAACGAAATCATTATGGAAGAGATGCACACTTCAAGCCAGCAGCTGAAGAAGAATAAGGGATTCTCCAAGAAGGTCGCAGATGCGTTCCGAACTAGCCGCTCAATGAAGAAGAGAACTAAATCGACATTTGGTGGATCAAGTGCTGTTATGGAGAGATATTCTTTGGAGCCATTTCAAGATATAGATAACAATGTTGATGCACTTGGTGGAGCCAAACTTTCGGAAGATCATCTTCCACCAAATCTGGAGTTGGCTGCCATTGTTGTGAAAGACCATCTTCCTGAGATTCGTCAGGAGAAAGTTGGAGGTTGGGGCATGAAATTCCTCAAAAAAGTTCGCCTTAAACAAAAAAGTGATGCCACAGAAGCCCAAGGATCTTCTTGTTGTACTCAAAATCCTGACAGTTGCTCAATAAGTATGGATGTCATTGTTCCAGCTGGTCTTCATGGTGGTCCAAGAACCAGGAACGGTGGCCCTTCTAGTCTTATTGAAAGATGGAGATCAGGTGGTTCCTGTGACTGTGGTGGCTGGGATCTAGGATGTCCTTTAACAATACTTGGAAGTAACATGGAAGAACATTCATCTGAAGCAGAAACACAAAGAGAGTGCAAGTTCACTGAATTTTTCATACAGGTACGTGTTAGTTGTCTAAGGTGGCAAGTATGGCGCTTAATTAACTTTGATGCGTTGTGAAATTGGAGATAGAAAAGACATGAATGAGAGAGAGAAGGGAGAAGAATATAGACATTGATTTAATGTAGTTCGATTATAGAGCTTATGTCCGTTGATACGTTAAGTTTAGCACATTTATTTATAATAGTAGGGCAGTACAATATTTCAAATTAAGGTAATAAAATATTACTAAATAATATCTAAGATCTATTGTATTTTAGGATACACAATGTTCTTATACTAGATATGTAGTAATATTTTCATAGTAAATATTGAATTGTCATGATCTTGAACAATTAGTGACTGCATTCTTAACCTTTAACTTCTGAGGAACACAGCTGTTTAATTGTGGAAAAGATGGGATGATTTTCAAAAAGTTTATATAAGAATATGGAACTTTATAATATTTTTTGTTCAAACATATTTTTTATTTGAAAATTTGGAAATCTATGTTTCCAATTTTCCAAACTTATAAAATTTCTAAACAAGATATTTTTTCTTTTCTTTCTTCCTTATCGCTTTTTTCCTCTCATCTTTTTATTTGCTTTTTCACAGTTTCCTTATCCTTTTGAATGATTTCAAAATTTGCGAAGGAGATTTCCTAATTGTATTTAATGAATTCCGTTTTTCCTTTTTGTCTCTCTTTTCATGGAAAGATTAAAATGAGGATACATAACATGGTATTTGCAAAATAGAAAAATAGAAAATGTTTTCTGAGTGAACATGTCATCACATTCTTCTGATGTCATCGTATACTTGATCGAATCACACATTTTATTGTAGTTAATTTTGCTGCTTAATCCTCACTTAGAAAGATCTGAGGAAAACATTTGTACAAGTTGCATAACCGACTGATGAGGTTCTATAATATAGTTCATATGTATAGTTATGGCTTAAAAAAATCCATCTTTCGCATTTTTGGGTAAATTTTAGTGGCATCTTGCTACATTCATGGGTTAATACCACAATTCTTCTTGGATTCAAGAATTTTAAGCACTGCATATTTGGTCAAATAGGCATTGACATCTCATGTCTCAACTTCAACTTTGCAGGGTTTAGAGAAAGGTTTTCCCCCATTAAGGATGGTGAATGTCCATGATGGCTTGTATTTTGTCCATTTTCAGTCAAGTTTGTCAGCTTTGCAGTCTTTTTCAATTGCAGTGGCACTTATTCACAGTCAGAATCCTGCCCTCCAATCCAAAAATGTATAGGAGCTAAAGTAGCAAGATTGATGACTGGGATCATGTAGTTGTTATGACACACATTCTATCACAGAAATTAGTAAGTTGAAATTCAATTATTTATACACAAAAAGTAAGATGATGATCCTCGTCTTTTTCTTTTAAAGCTTTGCAGTTTGTCAATTGTTAAATTGTGTTCATGGTTTTTGTTTGCTAATCATTGTCACTAGGGATTGGTTATCCTGTAACGTTTACTCGAGAAGCTCTTGTAACTGCTCTGTTTTGGTTGAATGTTCATTTTCTTTTGTTCAAGAAAAGTACAATCATTTGAGGGATGATATACAAAGAATTTTGTTCATGTCCGTTAGCATAATTTGGAATCTACATGGTGCAATAAAGAATTGAATTTTCAGGCATAAGATGAATCGATATCAAGTTAAAGCTGTGGCAAAAATCTTTAATTTTTGTTAACCTGAAGAAGATAGCTGTGTTCTGCTGTTTCATATATTCAAACTCCTTGCCTTTCTTATCTGACGTCTATATCGAACAGACTTGCCGGCGGATGACCACAATGGCGGGTTAGCTGAAGTTTATGCGATTGTTTTATAAGGGAGTTCCCATTAATTGGTTACTTGCATAAGGGCAGGTAGAAATGGATATGTATAGCTTGGTTCCTTACAATCTTTTAGGACTTACATGCTTGAAATTGATCATCAGTAGGATGCAGTGTTTCATGTTTTAATGGTTAATCGGTTCGATTTTGGCAGAACTGTAAACCTAAGCATCTTATTTCATAGACCTTGCTTCTGGAGGATAATATGTATTCCAGCGGTTGCTCTATTGCTTACTCTGTATGTATTTATTAAGTTATCCTCTTACACTATAGACGGATCTTGCTTTTCTATTCAAGTTAATGTATTATCCTAAGGAGCTAAATTGGATTCAACTGATTGGAAGCCTGGACAGCATCTCTGTGAAATGATCACCTCTTAATCTCCTTTACTTACCATTCAAAGCTGTGGATTTTGCATCTCAGCTATGTAGTCATTTTGGCATCCAAATGCAGAAGTATTTGTATTATCGTTTTAGTTATTTTCCTTCCAAATGTAATTCCCCTAAAGAACTGAAAGAATGTACGTGTTTGAGATTTTCTTGGAAATTATATGCAATAGCATTATGATGTATAAGCAATATGTACATTAGAATAATCCACATTTGTAATTTTCTTAATCTGATTTTCTTTTTTCATACTCTTAACTGGTTATTTTTCATGTTAAATCTTCCTTGTCAGTGTGCTCATTGTAAACGAAGTCTAGACCATTAATTTTGTGAAAATATTTCATTTAAATATGAATAACTTGGGGATTTATTTTTTTAAACAGTGAATATGTACTTTTAGCTTATTTTTCTAGTTCCTGAGCCATCATCTTCTTATATACCATTTAAACCAGTCAATCAGTGGAGTAAATCGTTACAGATTCATACAATTGCTGTAAGCTACTCCAATGAAATACATTTCATCAAATGGGCAAAACAGAGTGATCATGCAAAGATCAGATATTGACCCGATCCATTTTAATTTCACAACAAAAGATACATTTTTAATATGTACACTCAGCTTATAATATACTATATCGGGGCAAAATTGTTCTATACAGAACTCAGGCAGCCTACTTTTTGATCCAAAAAACTGCGTGAGCTACTGAACGACCAGGTAGAAATGCATAAATTCTACAGTTAGCTATACGGATCAATAGATCATTTATACAACAGTGTGTCAAAATCTGTTCTTCTTCTCTTTACCTGCAAAACCATCTTCAGAATTCAGGAACTTCAAGTGATCAATCATATATATCTTACTTTTCAATACAGAGAGACGTTTATCTTACCAAATATATTTGATTTTAGTGGAAATCGAAGAGATGATGATCCCTTCACTTTAAGCTCACTAAGTTGTTTGGTTGGTTTCTGACCAAGTGGAAGACTGCTACTCTCTCCAGCCGAAATGATTGGACCCTTTTGAGCCCTTTCTTGATACACAGCTGGCGGTGCAAGTTTTAGCTGAGGCATGTTTTCCATCTGAATAAATCGCTGCTCCCTCTGAAGATTAGACAACATCTCAAACTGCAGCATAGAAGTTCATGTTGATTAATCTTTTAGGTCTACCCTGGTAAGGCAGAAAAGTTGAACAACAATTATAAATAAGATTTACCCGTGATATGTGCTGAAGCCCATAGGAATTATCTATCAAATCTTCGTGTGGATGTAACATGTAAGGTCCTTGTGCTCGTGGAGGTCTTGTTGAAACCTGATCAATCAAACCATCATCTGGAAGAGCTGACTTATTTTTGGCCCTCTGTGCATTCTTCTTTGGCATACAAATGGGACATCCAGATAACGAGCCTCTGCTAGGTGATTCATTTTCCAGAAGTTCACACTGGAGATGAGTTGCATGACCGCAACTGAAAACTCGAACAGAGAAAGTAGAAGAACCTTTGGAGAGAAGGCAGTTGCATATACAACATGCTAGACCCCTGGGGGCATAACCATGAGATGCCCCCTTCTTGAGCAGGCTCATGGCATAGAATGTATCATCCTCTATCACTGATTTGGCAGTATCCTTGAGCAAATAAAAAAAGAATCTGAATCAACAAACTAGTTGATAGTAGTGTCATATTCAACAAGTGAAGCTGACAGGGACAAAGGAGAGAGACAACAAAAAGTAACAGAAAAAGAAGTTGAATGGTGTCATGCAGAGAGCAAAGCCAGTAACTAAACCACATATTTGAAACTATTAATTAGTACCAGAATTCTTCTTTCAAATCCATAAGTTCCCAGCATCCCCAATATGGTAATTTTAAAATCTCCAAGTTCCTGGTTGCCATCATCAGAGAGGAGCTTTGACATGATAGTTGGAAGACGAACGTAACCTATCATTCCCTCAACAATCTCTTTGATGAACTGAGAGAACAACTTCCTCAACACACGTGCACCTTTGTGGGATTTGGAGATTTTCCATTTGATTACACACACAACATCATCATTCCTAGTACTCTGATTTTCTGTTAGCACCCCAAAACCATTATTCACTTCATATGCCCCTTTATTGTCATAAGATTCCATCAGAGGCTCACAGAACCTGTAACAAAGCCAGTAATTTGCCAAAAAAATGGATGGATAAACAGTTAATGGGAAACCATAAAAGCATTAATTTTGGATATTATAGAGAAATGTCAGATAGAGCTGTTGAAAGTCCAAGAAGAACTTGAAGGGATGAAGTATCATGGAATGTTAGGCGCAAAGCAAACATTGCAACTTTTTGCACACAACACTTACTAAAACTGAAGAATAATTATCTAGAAATTAAATAACTGACAACCCAAGCCAATTGGCTGAAAATATTTGGGAATGTTTCTGAATATAAAAGCGGAAAAGAATCAAGATTTGTGTATCAGTAAGATCACTCACGGCAGTATTTGAGAGAAAATATCACTAGCGAAGCTAACATCACATGAATACTATAGCTGACAAACTAATTTAGTAAAAGAAAAGTGCATAGACATTGAGAAAGAAGAAATTATTGCACTAAGAGCTTCACTAGAGAGCATGTGCTTTGTGTTTTAGCTGGGACTTATTTCATAAGTTTGACTTGACAAGCAATAGACTCTGGCCTCAGAGTTTTGAGCCAAACATATGGCTTACCATGCTTGCCATGCAATGAATAGAACTTTATGAAGTCATAAAAAGCAAAGAAAGACACAAGAAAAAAAAGGGTAAAATCCAGATAAACAGTCTTGGTTCACAACTTTGTGAAGGAAAAAAACATAGAAATCTCCACAACTTTAAGCAATTTTTATCACTATCATACAACAGTTATTTCAACCTTGTGAAAAGAATCTTACGTTCTAATTTAATAGTTCATAAACAAGGAGAATGATCAGACATTTCATGAGGTAAATTTAAAATCTTTGAAGAAAGAGAAAGAGTTCAGGAACATTCAACGTTCAACTGCAGAATAATAACTTCCATGACAGTAATGTAGAAAATGCGCAACAATAATCGATCCTTGCACTGACTCACCAATGTAATAGTTGCATAGCTAGAAGCCACAGACAGCTCTATCAAGTATTTCATTAGCACTAGAGAATGTGGAATTAATAAAAGCACATTTGAGTTGCACTTACGAGTCCAGTAATTTGAACCAGAGTGTCTCCGACTCCTCAGGCATCAGACGAAGAGTATTGCGCTGACATAATCCAATACAAGCTTGTAATATACTGCGAATATCATTCACCTGTAACATCAAGTTTTCAGATAATTTTACACACGTAAGGAACCCATGAAAAGAAAACATAAAATGTTGAAAAAAAGTTTAACCGCAATATACAAATCAGAGACATGCAGACCTCTTTCATATTTGAAAGAGTGTGGTAGCACTTAATACTTGTAGAACTACTGAAAGCTTTGCCTGAAACTATGCTTCCCACAGCTTTATCCAGCTCAGCAAATTTATCATCAAGGCCAGAAATTCTGAACAAGAGAGCACTTCCAACGTCACCAACCCTTTCCAGTAAAAATGCAGCAGCATCAATTATCCCATATTCCTGACACAAGCGTAAACAGTGCTCTACGCGGTAGCTATCAAAAGTTTCTAAAAATCTTAGGACTGAATTTGGCTCATACTGGCACAGTAGCTGCAAAATTGAATGCAAACATCCAGAATCAGACAATTAGATAGACTTGCACTTATACATGTACATCGCACATGATCAAAAATATTATTTAAAAAATGGCATTGTTTAACTATTAAGGCATATGTATATAGCAATTGCTAATAGTTTACTAATCCTTAATGGTCAAATTCTTAATTCCAATTTCTTGTAAATTCGACTCAACCTTAAGTTATATGGAAGACATGTTCCTGTAAAAAGCATTACACAAGGTAGCCAGTTGTTCATGTGAAAAGAAGTTTCTCGCTTAAAATTTTCAAAATATAACATCAAATACTAGAGAAATACATCTTAAATTATATAGGGAATCCACAAACTAATAAGGTAACTTAAACAAATTAACAACAGAAGTTGTGAACCATCATGTTTTCACATATATAGCTGTGTATATATATTAGTGAGAAGATGGTTGGGTGGTATTCACTAACTCTGAATCAATGAAATCTTAACTCACTTCATAACAGCCAGAATTTGGCAAAAAATTAATTGAGAAACAAGATGAAACATATAACAGCTCCAGAAAAGAACCGATATCATTAAAAAGGTGATACCTGAGCTTACCTCCAAATAAAGCTCAATCATGTCATCAGTGACATTGACAACATTATTCCGCACAAACTTGGAAAATTTGGTTATTTTTTCCAAGTAAGTCTCAAGTCTTTTATTCTGATCCTCCCCTATTCTTCCATTATAAACATCTACACTGCTATCTCTTCTTAAATTATGGAAGTTGAGAGTCCCAGACAAGTGAACTTCAATTACAGTCTTTAAGTAGAGAAAAAGACTTTTTGGATGAGAGCGTAGTTCAGAAAGAACATGATCAGTTTCATTGTTGAAATGGTCCATGACCAAGAAGAATGTGCCCTCTCTGAAAAGATGGAAAAATTAAATGAGAAAAATAAACTATCAAAGATAAAATTGAGCACCATAAACATTTGATATTGAGATGAGCCAATTCTTTCAGACTAATTTGCAAGAAGCTTTACCTGCTTAAGGCAACCAACTCTGGGATCATTGAAACTAAAGCTCTTCGAAAAGCCTCGTATTGATTGCCACTAAGCTGTTCCAACAAATCGTTAATATACGAGAAGGCATGGATTGGTTCATCAACATCTTTCATATAACTTTCAAGAGCGGGAAGATACTGATGTCTGATGCTGTGAATGAAGCCACAAACCTGTAAAGAACATAAAAAAAGTAACACATAATACCAGAAAAGATATACCTAATCAACAACTACACTCTATTCACCAAAGCCAATATACAGAAACATGCGTGGAAGAAACACCTGGTGAAAGCCTGCTCTCTCGCAAAGTTGCAACACATAAGAAGCATTCCAGTCTGCCACAGGTACTACTTGTATAAGGGCAAGCACTTGCTTCTCTCTACTTTTTGAAGTTCCAACCATCTGTACATGAGTGCTTGTTGGCAAATTACTTCCTGATGTCAAGTATTCCAGTATCTGATTCAGCACACTTTTTGAAACATAAGCATTTCCACAAGCGACATAGCAGCCAATGAATTCAAATACATGCCCAACATCTTTCCTTGTAGGCCACACTTCCCCTGATTCAGCATCACCAGTGCTGGCTGACTCATCTGCTTGAATTACATATCTTTCAACAATATGAACAAGAGCATCGACTGTATTTTGAACTAGTATATTCTGACTTGCAGACATCATATATTCTTGCTTGGATTCCAAATTTGCACTGGTAGAATCATGCAAAGAAAAGTCAGGGTTTTGGGTTTTGTCGTCTTCAAAAGCACACTTGAGAACATCCAAAGTAGCTTCAGTATCTAACTCTAAGAGATGATATAGATTTAGGTATGTTCCCCTTGATTGCTTGCATTGTGCTGCTTGCAAGGTTTGGGAGTTTGAGTTTTCCAGCAAAAACTGTACAAGTTCTGCTCTAAGAGATGACACTCGTGTTGAGGGAAGAGTTCCATGCCCTGCAAGAAGGAACCTTTTAGTCTTTCCGAAGAAGGAACCTTTTAGTCTTTCCGAATCATTCATCAAAATGAGGCACAGATCAGTATATGTATTTCTAGGAAAAACCAGATTGCAATGACATCATCAGGTTGAACAGTAAAAGTTAATTCTGAAGGACAACTACTGAATATTCTGCACACTGAGAAAGTTAAGCTATAGGACTTAAAAATTACCGTAACAAGCACAAATGTTAGATATTAAGAAAATTCCTAAGTTTCTAGTAATTGGTGTCAGGAGATTTACAATTATTATTTAATATCTTCTATGTAGGAAGTCTACAATATTAGAATAATACTATTCTGAAATATTAGCAATATTTTATATGGCCCTATTATTATAGATAAAAAAAGAGATTAAAAATCTAATCAATAGTAAGTCATTGAATTGTCTATTTTTATTTTTACAGGGAATCAGAGCATGGAAAACCCTAAAAAGAACAAAGAAGAGGAATGTTGTGTGGTGGAGTAGCATTGTCCACATCACTATGTGATACTGTTCATTGGGTGATGAACCACCATAATACTATTGATACTTTTTGTTTAGTCCTGAAAATTTTATTTTCTTTTGAATTTGGAGATTTTCTCTTGAATTTCTTATTGAATAGTTCTTTTTTTTTTGTCTCAAAGATTTTGTTCCAATTTGCCTTTGAAGATCTTTGTTTTAAGCTGATGGAGTAGCAATATTGACTAATAGATCAACTTCACTCGTGGATGTTGGAGAACTCAACTGTGGTTTGCCTATACCATAAAATTGGCTTCAACGGTGGTGGTTCGAGCAAGTGTGTCACATTCAAACTCTTCTAAACTAAAATCCCTCGTCAAAGAGCATAACATAGAGATATAAATAACTAGATTGCTCAAGCCCTCCAATGTTGATGATATGGAAAAAGCTTTATTTGGTCTTAATCATATCAAAGCTGGACCAAGACCTAGTGGTCTCAATGCTTAGTTCTTTTAAAATACGTAAAATTAAACCAAGCATTTAGTTATTAATGTTCTACTAGCTTCAAGATTCCCAATGCTTAACTTTTATTTAGATTTAAATAATTTGAACTTTTCAAAATTTGAAAATATAATACGTATGACTCTGTCACATAAAGTCATAAGAAAATATAACCAAATACAAGTATCATCCTTCTATGAATTATTATTTATATCACATGCATCATATGCATAGGATTTAACAATTCACTACTCTCATCATCCTCTGGTCATATGATGAAGGTTTGTCAGGGTCAAGAATTATATAATGAAGGTTCCAACCCTTTACATATTATACAAAATTATATAAATTTAGGATAAAGATGATTTGTAACAAACCGAAGCATCTATACCCCAACTTGAGGGGAGTTTTAGAGATTAACTATCATGTTATGGATCCTATAAAGGAAATAATAGTATTAACTTGTATTGTCCTTCCATTTCAAATATAAGGGTAAATTAATAATAAATCATTCCACAATCTGTTTTATTTCTTCTATTATGTCAGACAACCATTCAAGTCAAAAGGTTATCCTTGTTTCTGGTAGGTTGTGATTTGTCAGGTTTGTCCACACTTGTTGAAAAGGCGTATTAGAACATAACCATTTTTATGCCTCACCCAATAACTTAAGCTTTTGAGTTGAATGGAGAAAAGAAAAACAATCTGAACATCTGATGAGAACATGCCAGCAGTTTGTGCCATAGTATTCAAAATCTGTCACATATCATTACCAAACACTTCAAAATGATCAGAGGAGCATAATAAAGGATTCCAATGGCGTAGGAAACTACATAAACCTCAGGGGGATATATAGTTTGAATAAATCATCAGTTCATTAGAAACAATTCCTCAAAAGAAATCTTGAGAAAGATAAACAATTACTGCAATTTCCAAAAGTTATTTGATCAAATAGAGTCGTCTTCACTTGCAGCAGAATTTGCAAAAATGACGAGAGCAAAAACAAATTAAAAAAGTGGGGTGTCATATTATATCAAGGCCTGAACACAAACCTGGTGGAAATGCAAGACCTGAGAAGCAATATTTCAGATAAACAAGTATCCTGTACCTGTTTGAAAGAAGAAAACTCCAGATTCAGTGATATCATAAAACACAAACATATAGGTTAACTAATCAACTTAAACTTTATTGCCAATCACAAAATTGCCATGTTATCACTCTTACTATTCAAACAGAACTGAAAATATTGTTATCAAAAAATTAAGCAAATCAACAATAGTATTGTGAAGACCCATTTTTGGAACTCTATGACATAGTCAACCTACTGCCAAGATTTTGATCCTAAGACGTAAATTTTCCAAGCAAATCCAACATAGTAAGAAAGTCAGTATTAAATAAATTATTGCAGGAAAGAACAAGGTAATAAAAAACTCAACACCATTATAAAACCACAGATATAGAAAATAAGATGATGTACCCAAGAATGCTAGCATTCTCTGTATGACTCTTTTGCAAAACTACCAACAATTCCTCCAAAGGTGTCTTGAAATCATCCAATCCTTTATTGAAAAGATAGATCAAAGCACCATATAATGCATGCTCCCGACATAACCTGACTACCTGAAAGAGAACTAGAATGTTACTAACAATTCTCAATGGGAAGTCTTAACACAGCAATTGTCAAAAAAGATATTTAAACATTACCTGATTAAAATCCAAAGAAGAAATGTCCATGTGCAGGACACATTGTTCAACTCTATGTAACCACCCTTTGCTGCTATAATGCTCTACAAGTGCTTGCATAATCTTTAACAGAGTAGAAAAATAAGAGAAAAGAGGCAACAAATTAATAAAAAAAGTTTGCAACAATTACACTTTTCTCACATTATCTTTTTCTCTATGTGCTTTTGTTGTTGTGAAGACGCTAGAAAGAATTTTAAGGCTATTCACTCAAGCATGAAGCAATACCTCAGGAGGTAGAGTACCAAGCATATCCCTTAGGATATATGGCTCCAAAAGCTCCAAGAACGTATCTGCAGAATAGCATGACCATCGAACAGTTTTACACTCTGTGCAAACTGAAATCAAATGCACAGTAAACAGACCAGCAAAGTAGCACCTCCACTGCCTAATATTGTTCTATAAAAATGTCCTTTTCAATGTCATTTCACTCTCTACATGCAACAAGATGTTGCCATACTCTAGCCCCCATATAAGATTTAAACTACCTTGATGTCCAAGTGGAAATTAGCATTGAATTTTTGGTAGTTTAAAGAGTACCTTTCTGTTGGACAGCAATAAATTTGGAGAATATTTCATCAAAAAGGATGTCAGTCCTCTGTATATGCACACAAAATTCTACTGCAACACCACCAACACGTGTGAATTGTTCTTTTATTTCAACATGTACAGAACTGCCTCCACTCTTTAAGTCCTCTTTGTTTTCAACTTTTTCTCTTTGATTGCAAAAAGCAACTGAAATATAAGAAAATACTTCATCAACATATGACAAAAGTAGCTCTAGTAGATAGGGCATTATGGATTCCCGCACAGCATCAACAGATCTTGGGAGGTCAATGACACCATGAGCTTGGCCATCATAAAGGGTCATTGCCATGTTCAAGGCACCCATCCAGTCACCAGCACTCCGCAGAACCTGAATTCTTTCTTTCCATGGGAGAAGCCGGCAAACAATTAAATGCATCGGTCCAAGAATGTATATAGAAGCTCCTCTTACAGCTATACTGTTGTGATATGCTTTCTCAGGGTTCCCATAGATATTCAGAAAGTGGGTATGATATGCAAGTAGATTATCCCCTCCAGAAACATGAGTGGAAAAACTTGTTTGGTGAATAGGAGTCCCATCCTTTCCAAACAAATATAGTTGACCGGCCAATGTAAGAACAACAAGCAACTGTACAAGAATAAAACGGTCACTAGGCCTCAAATCTATGGAAAAGATGAAAACAAAATATGCATAATCATTCACGCTAAACAAGTTTTGATGCAAAGAAATTTCTACATGATTAATGAAACAGCAATACAGCACATACATGAGTGTCCAACCAAGCCACACCTACAGCGGCACTGTCAATAGACCATTTTCCATATACTTTTAGCTCTGACTTGATCAACTTCGCAACTTCAACCTTGCGATCCCAAGCAATTGCGAGCAAAGAAACTCTCTCTGATGCATCTGTAGGAATATTTTCTACAACATAATCATTTTCTAGGAAGCTGCCAACTAGAATTTTTAAGAACTCATTGCCTTACCAGTTGATGCACTTTTTGATTGTGAGGTGCATTTCCATGCAGTATAAGGCATAGAACCTTCCCGGACCCCCTCTGGCTTTGAAATTTGAGCATATACTTCCAGGTTGGGAGTAAGCTTGACCTATAACAAAGGCATGGCCTGAACATATTCCTCAAAAAGGAAAAACCTAAAACTGGGACATTGATTATGCAATATCAGAGGACTTCATACCACCAGAGCAGTTTGATAGGTGGCAAAGATAACCACACCTTCTTCAACCAAAGAAGAGCCTTCATTGAATAACTTCCACCCAGCATCTGCTCCAACTACACCACCCATCATGCTACCAATACTACTTGATGCAACTGAAGTATTTCCCACAGGAGATGGCAGAACATTTCCACAAGATTCATCAAAAAGAAGAGGTGAAGCAGTTAACACAGTGCCTGTCTTTTGTCCATCAAGCAGGCACTGTCAAACCCAAGCAACATGATGTTAGCACTTCGGTAAGCATAATGCAGATGCATGTTATGTACAAACAATTCTAAGCAATTATCCGTCAATGTATAGCAGAGTTTTTTTCTATATAATGGTATATTACCTGTGTTTTGATGGAAAACCTGTTTATCAATGGAACAACAGAGAAAGCGTGTAATAGAACCAGACCCTTACTATCACCCGTAACTGCTTTAAACTGACGACTAGCATGGTACTCCTGACCAAGGAACATTGTATGTACTACTGGTGCATTATGCTCCCCTGTAATAACCTTGGCAGCAGCTGCCTTTTGGATGTCCCAAACAGTAACATGACCATCATCATAGCCAGCCAAAAGTAGATCTCCTTGCTGATTGAAGCACATAGAAGTCACTGGAGAAAGTGATCGATCCCCTTGCAAACCAAGTATCAACATCTGGATTGATTTATGAGATGCTTCAGCAGCCATCATTTCTATTATTAAAAGTGACCGTACAATTAAAAAGCAAAAAGCTTCGCCAAATGGATTAATTTCAACACAAAAACATTTCTTTAAAATGGAAATTATTAGCACCAAGTGTTTTGAATTTTAAATATGCAAGCTCATGTTCTAGGAAATTGCTGCATATTTGCCTCGGATGTGCTAAAACCAAGGAGATTTCTCTTCTATCATATCAAAGAAGAAACACTAAAATATTTATCCAAACTTCTCCTCAAATTGCCCATTAAGCATGGTTTCGTTCTGCATAATAGAATATTAAGCCCTAGTTTATCCAGAATATGCGTTCTAACTATACCAAACATGAGACAGAAAGAAAGAGACAACAAAGGCATCAAAGACACACAGAAAATAAGTCAAATGAACCAACCTTTGCATCTGTAACGTCAGGGTTATGAGTAGAGTATCTACTAGGGAAAACAACAATCACACCTTTTGCCATCCCAACAGCAATGTAGTTAAGATGAACTGCCAATACATATGCGGAACCATAATCCCGCCTCAATTGCTGAGAAGCAATCGCCCCAGTGACCACATTATCAGCATCAATGTGAAAGTACCCTAAAGTAGTGGACCCTCTACGAACACCCTCAAGCCTCATTGGCTGTGCAGCTGCACCTTCCTCCCAATGCAAGCCAGTAAAAGCTTGTTTCTTCTCAAGTTCTTCTGCCAGTTCAAGCGGTTTCAAAGGGGGCCTCAGTTTCTTTTCTGCTATTTTACTCATCCTCTCATTCTCCAGTTGCCCAATTCTCTCCTCTACAAGCTCTGAAATGTCACTCACTGAACCAGATTCCTCCTGGCTTCCGACTGTATCTCCAGGAGTATGCACAACTTCTTCTAGAGCATCCACCTCTTCTGATGGCACCATTGTCATGTTTCCCTCGTTTTCATAATCCTC
The DNA here is from genome assembly GCA_027563845.1 of Erythroxylum subrotundum. Classification (NCBI taxonomy): domain Eukaryota; kingdom Viridiplantae; phylum Streptophyta; class Magnoliopsida; order Malpighiales; family Erythroxylaceae; genus Erythroxylum; species Erythroxylum subrotundum. Next base: position 37,633,752 of record JAOQMQ010000196.1, read on the forward strand.
CTTTTTGATCAAAACATCCTCATCAACTCCAGGTGACGAATGAGTATCAGTTTCACTAGCATCCTGCCTATTTTCACAATCAATTGTTGTAGTTGTAACAGCACTATCTGAAGCATCTTGATGATCGTCATTACTAAACCTTGAATTTTCCGTAGATAGCACTGGCTCAACCACAGTTGTTAACAAACTGTCCGAGTTCCCATCTCTAGTCAGACTGGAATCATCCATGTGAGCTTCAATCTCAGCTGAGGCTGTGCCAAATACAATTGAATTGGAATTGGAATCCCCATTTGAGACAGCATCATATTCAATATCATTGGAATCCGAATCTCGGGTATCTAACAGCCTCCTCCTGGACTTGATGGCGGCGGCATGTGGGGTTGGGACCGATCGAGAAGCTGCGACGGCAGCAGCAAGCGCGGCCCCAGGCTTCCCGTTTGATCTTACCCCAGTGAACAATGAAGGCAATGTTCTAGAAGAAGAAGAGACCCTACTTGTCAACAGCCCACTACTAGACCTAACCTTCTCTTGATTAGAGACTGTTGACTGATGATCAGACTTATCATCATCTACAATCAGGGACTGTACAAGCTTCAGGGATTCAGATAAGTCTTGGGAGAAATCAAGAAGGTGAGACTGGCGATTGTGATTGCTTGGAGGAGACGATGGACTACTGGACGATGAATAGGAGTCGTTAAGTATTTCATCGAGCGTGCGGTGAGGAACAGAATCGAACTCCTCTTCCTCGTCAGAGTCGGCAAGTACATTCAGGAGGATTTCATCTCTCTCCATCATTCCTTCCCAGTTCCCACAACTGTGCTGCTCAATCGCACATCGACCGAGCGCGACCAAAGGAGACGGTGAAAAAACGAACGCGTACTCGACGCCCGAGGAGGGTGCTCCAGGGGACCACTCCAATGCTTTAGAAAATTTTTTAAAATTAAAATTTAAATTTTTTTAATTTTCTTTTAATTAAAAATGATATATAAATATATGAGACATAAATTAGAATTGAATTAATAATTTAAAATAATTATAATGAAGTATTAATTTAAATTTAACTTAATTAATTGATTTGAATTTAAAATTTGTGTTGAATTCTTATGTATGACTACGTTTTAAGTTAATGATAACAAAATTAAGTATTCATGTGTAACTTTCCAAGAAGAAATTGTAGCAGTAAGAAATAAGTTGGAGGTGGTTAGCATCGATAATTCAGACATATTAAAAAAAGACATCTCAGCGTCTCGCGAAAAATGTAAGAAGAATGTGTTTCGACGCGCGAAGGTAAGATAAAAGAAAAGACAAAAAGAATTAAAGAAGGTGATTAAAAATTATATAATCTAGTGTTTGCCAAAAACTTGAACCTAATAAGAAACTTTAATGAACTAAGATATAGGTAAAAGACTCAACAAAGAAAAGTCCTTATCTTTTTACGATAATAACATCACTCAGCACGTAATTTGGAAAGATTTAGTAGTACGCAGCTTTACCCTTAACTAATAGAGAGGTTGTTTCCAAATTATCCACGAATAAATGAAAATGAAAATAAAAATAAACAATAATAAATAAAAGAGTTTTTTTTTAAACCAAAAAAAGATATTAAATTTAAAATAAAAATAAACATAAACATAAATAAACATAAACATAACCATAAATATGACGATGACGACGATGATGATGATGAGAATATAAATAAGAATAACAAGAAAAAAAAATACTTTTGTTTTTCATGTTTAATTTTTATTCGATTATTATTAACTTTAATACTTTGTTTATACTACTTTTTAGTTATTTTATTTATTTATTTATCAATTCCTTTTTTGTTTATTTACCTTTTTTGTTTGTTTATTGTTTGTTTACTTATTCTTTCACTTCTATGCTTTTTTTAATTTTTTTAAATTTTGTATTTTGTAATTTTTTGTTTTGCAATTATTTATTTATGTATTTGGCAATTATTTTCTTTTAATCATTTTAAAAACCTTTTTTTAGATAAAATTGTGTACTTCTAAATCTTTCCAAATCCTGCATTTCGGTGAGATTCTTACTCAAATGTTTTTTCTTTTATAATCGGAGAAAAAACAACAGCGAACTAGACTAATTGAATGATACTAAGCCTAGCGATGTCTTCAAGGAGTACAAAAGTGGTAACCCCTAGCCTGAAATTTACAGCAAAATTAGCAAGTCAATTGGCACTCCTATTACCTTCCATGTAAATGTGGCGGGTGAAACTACTCAGTTGTAATTGAGTAGCTCGTTGATGTCCAATACAAGCAGATTAAGAGACGTGATGTGATTATTGGGATCAGAGAGGATATTGGACACCGCTTGAGAATCTAGTTCTAATTCCACCCTACGAAATCCTAGGTCCCAGGTCGTCAGATTCAGCCTTGAGTAGACGCCTCAGATTTTCGCAGCTACCGAGGAACACCTGCCAAGATTATGGACAAAATTTCCGAGCCAAGCACAACAGTGTTGCGAATAAGGCCCCTGCGGTAGCCAATTCGGAAGAGCTTTTACGCGCCCCGTCTGTGTTCAGTTTAACCGAACTAGGAGCGGGTTTACTCCAGCCAATTAATTGTTCCTGTCGGGGTCGGGGGCATGACTAGTCGTGCTTTGCCGTTCCGAAGCTCGTTGAATCAAACGTACATAGTCCAACACAGTGTAAGTAGGAGAGACTGGCCAAAAGAATTGGGCATCGAAGATGGATCGGTTTCTCCAGGACCGTAGGAACCAGCAAGCTATACTAAATATGAGGGACCAATCTAGGCCACTGATCCGTCAACGCATTTGGAGGTTCACCTGGAGCCAATCATGCATAGTAAGGTCAAAAAAATATGGCGAGATGACCTGTGGAAGAAATGTGGACCACAGGCTTCACGCTTGGTTGTTTTTATTGGTTGAATCGATATGTAAATAACATTTGATAAATTTATATGTTAAATTCATATCATGTGTATTTCATCGATATTTTTAAATAAAGTAAAATTTATGAAAATTAAAGATAATTTTTAAGATTGATAATTTTAAAAAAAATTTAAACCTAGGAAAACTGTTTACTTTCTTCCTAAGTAATTAACCAATTGACTATATAAGATATAATACTAAATGCAAAGATATGCATCTATATTCATCAAGAAGTCACGTATATACTCATAATTTATATATAATTTAATTATTTTAAGTAAATGTCTTTGCAAAATTTTCACGACAGACATATATACTATCATGAAAGAACATTGCCCTGTCACATTGTCAGGTGCACAGAGAAAAAAAACACGCACTTATATGTCAGTAAATATGTATAAGCATTAAACATCTAATCAAATTAATATTATTAATTTAAACATGGTTTTTTAGTTTTATTTTCTTACAAAATATTCTATTATGTTAAATGTAAATATACTAATTTTATATAAATATGTGGTAGAAATAACACATTTATTAATTATATTAAATTTTTTAAAAACTAAATTATTATCTTAATAGTAGTCATAATTAATATTATTTAAATTACTCTTGTATATCATAAATTAATCATATAATTGTGAAAAGCTTGTTGGAATCGAACATACAACATATCTAAGTATAAAATTATTTTATTAAATTTATTATCATATAAAATTTATATCGTTTTAGGCATTGGACAGAAAATCTAATCTGATTGTTTTGTCAACTTTCGTTATAGTGGCAACTGGTACCGCAATGGAGCAACAAAACTTTCAAGAATCTAAAAGAAGGTCACAATGAGATGAGTCGATTGCTCGCGTTTTAGCAAAAAGTGTGACAATTATAACAAAAATTGAGAAATTATTGGCTTTTAATTAGCGATTATTTGAGTTTAATATATAATATATTCTAATAACTATGAATACTACAAAAATAAGGGTTTGTTGTTTTAATCAAAAACAGGAAATTTAACTTATTTCGAGACGAAGTTAATAACTAAAATTAATTGACCTCGCCTCAAACTCAAGTTTAAGAGTTTATAAAGTAGTCTAAATTACTTTTTTTAAAAATATTTTTTGTTTATTTTATTCTAAACAATGTTATTTTAATCTTTAAGAATTTATTAAGTTTAAATTAACCAAATTTCATACCAACATTCAAATTTTGAGGTTGGTTCAAATAATATAACCTCTCTCTTTAAAAGGATGATTTTTTTGGTTTTACTTTTTAAAACGACATTGTTTTAATCTTTTAAGTTTAAGAAATATTATCCTAATAACTAAAACTAAAAGGACATCATATCGTTTTAAATGGTCGAACAAATTTCATCCTAACTCAGCTGCTTCAAGAGCTTGATGTAGAGATGACAATAGATTGAGCCAAGGGCCGAGGTCTCTTGTAAATAAGACAATAACGTTTTAAATTTTTAAATTTTTTGAAAAAGTTTAGGTTGAGTCAAACAGAGCTCGAATTCAGATAGAGTTGCTTATGAACTGGTTAAGTTAAAGTCAACAATTCAAATTTAACTGAGACATACTCAAGTTTAATAGATTATAGAATGATATAAATTACTTTTTAAAATAAAATTTTTGTTTAATTTTTTCAAAACGATATTATCTTAGTCTTTAAGAATATATTAAGATTATATTAACCAAATTTATTGCCAACATTTAGATATATAACAAAACCTCTATAAATTAATAATGTTGGGATCATAATATTTATTATTTTATAGAGATATTAATTAATCGATAAATTAATATTTATTAATTTAAAGAGATTTTTGTAATTGAT